>VXBO01007958.1:81272-129739 GCA_013400135.1 Rhinoptilus africanus
GTTATTTTTTGCCCGCTCTCATGCGGGGGGGGGGGGGAAGATCTTCAGGCAAAACAAATGTAGAGTAAAAAGAAATTTCTAAATTCACTAACTTCAGTTGGCAGCACATTAAGGAACCAAACAATAACCTAGGATTTGTAGAAGAGCCTGACAGTTGGAAGCACTTTAGTGGAATGAAGTAGTATTAAAACATTGTCAAACAAAAATAAAACTTTTTCTATAGAATTTTGAGATTAATTAGCATCTAGAGAAAACAAGCAGTGATTGGATTCAAGAAAGAACCTTTATAATAGCAAAAATTACATTTCACATAGAGCTAAGACCAGCTATTTAAGTATTTAGGAGACAGAAGGCAGCTACAAGTTTTAAGAGGTTGGAAGCCTAGGCAATCTTCATGGATTTGTGTGCTAAAACAGCAACGTGAGCATAAACTAGGTGAGACAGAGGGACTGAAAAAGATAAAAGACATCAGGATTGCAGATTTGAGATTAATGTAACAGAAAACAAAGAGAATTTTGCTCTTGCTCAATCCATGTAACATGACAGTCACTGATGAACAGAAACATAGACTATTTATCAAAACAGGAAAGCAGTGCAAGGAACACTGTTAAGTGAAGATTATCAATGACTGCCTAACATAAATAAAAGTCTGTACATTTAAATTAAAAGCCATAAACAACCACTTCAAGTAGCAAGTTAAAAATGAAGCACTGTACCTGATGCTGGTGTGGAGCTGCTGTTAAAAATGCTACTAGGTAACAATTCAAAAGCAAAACTATGCTTAAAAGATCGTCTCTTCTTGCTGGACAAGCCCTGAGAGCTATCAGTTGGAAGTTTACGCTTGGTGCTTGGAGTAAGAACCACTGGCGTCACCGATGAAAGGACTGAAATTAAGAAAACCAAATTTGCAGTAGCAGCTTAAAACATTGAGAGTTTACTAAAATACAAACAGTTGTTTTGCTTTTTAAACTCTGAAAAAAGGTGTTGCAAAAGCTTCGCAAAAATACATGCACTTTAAACAGGCAAAGCAGCAATAGCTTAGGGTTTGTTTTTCTATTTTGTTGGATTTTTACAAGTTAGAGTACCAGAAATGAAAATCCAAACCCACACATGAATAAAATATAGGCATTAGGAGAAAACAAAAAAGTATCGTCATCTTCTGTAAGTTTAAGAGACAGAGTAAGAGTGATAGAATTTCAGTCCTGGCAAATTCATTCCCAAGATAAAACGCCGCAGTACTGCACTGAAGCCTTAGTGTGCATTAGATAAGCGCAAGTTCAGTTGTGCAATCCTAGAACCGCACAGCCCACTGCTGCGGTGGCGGTAGCTGCTCCAAGAACTACAGTAAATGCAGTATCCTCAATAAATATGTATCTATATTCAAAGTTTTCAACGATTTCAAAATAATCACTTATCTTCAACTAAGTTCTAGCTCTTCAGTTAAAAAAATTTGAGGAATATAGTTGACAAATCCAGAAGATACTGCATGGGCTTTATTTAGTACAAATACACCAATACCTACCGCTTCTGTCTTGTTGAGGTGTAGTGGAGGGTGTTCTGTTATATTTAAATTTATTCAATGCTCCACTAACAATATCTGAAATGCAAGACACACCGAGCAATCAAGTTTAAGTATGAAGCTTGTCTTGCTCCTTTTTCAACTCAAGTTTAATTTGTATTCTTTCAGAGAGAAATAAAACCATTTAAACTGATATGCTTTAAGTGAAGAAAACTATAGTGCAGATCTTCTCACCAACATAGTTTTTGTTGCATTCACAATAGCTGAAAAAATTCTATTTTCCTTACAAAAAAAAAAATCATGCACAAACAACAGAAATTTCTTGTAAAAAATTCTACTGGTCATTATAAAATTATATGCCTTCTGGTTTCTTGTAGGCAAACCTACAATGGATCCATTGAAGTCTTTCTTACAGAAAGTCTCACAGACATTCTCACTTTGCTGGACAGTTGTCTTGAAGCTGAAAGAGCTCTTAGAGCTTTTAAGTTAGGCCCAAATACAAGTATGACATTTTGGTTTTACAAAGAAATAACATACAACTCTTCTGTGAATATGTGTTTTTGTGTTGGGGTGGTGTTTTGGTGTTTTTAAAAGGCAAAATTAAATGCAGTAGAGTATATGCATGAAGTTCTACTGGTTTCCTTGCTTTTGAAAGTGTAAAATGGAAATATTTTTAAGTGCTATTGCAACCTACAGTTGTATTTCCATGTGTTCATAACAAAGCTTATCAAACTACAAGCCTATGGTGGTACTTTTATGGTATGTGGTAGATATCAGGTGGTTTTTAAAAACTCATCCTTGAAAACAGATAAAGTGTAGTAATACTATATTTTACTACATCTGGAGAAACAGTACACTCTGCCTATTACCAGAACCTATTCCATAGAATTAACAAACTGTTTCTCTTCAAAATTTTAACTTTCACAAGCGTTTATCACTTTGCAACTGCAGGATGATCTCCTGTCTTCAGAGCAGAAAAGTATATTACATATAAAAGCCCCATGCCTTGGCTAAACACATACAATAACAAAACCTTAATTTCAATTGCTGTTAGATTTAATATTCCAGGTCCATGAACTAAATACAAACTCATATTTTTATAGCAATACATACAAGCTGAATGTTATAGTGGATTTGAATCAAGTCAAGCATACGTATGACATAGTATTTCCTCAAAGAGAATGTAGAAGAACAGAGAATATACCATTTGATTGTCCATATTTGGCAAAAAAAAAAAACCCAAACCACCCTATTGAATAGCTAAACTGAAAAAAACTAACCCAAACAGATCAATGATATCAGAGCACACATTATCCAATAATATACAATTCAGAGTTATGCTTCAACACACAAATTGCTCGAATTCAAAACACACATGCCATTTATATTCTTGCCTTCTCATGATCTGACCTATCGAAGTACACAATATCTTTAAGTGTCCAAGTATAATTTCAAAACTAGCAAAAAATAAAAATCTTTATCAGCATTCTGCAACAGGATCTGAAGTTGACTCAACAAAAAAACTGGAACATTAATCCGGCTTCACAAATCTAAACATGAGCAAAATAGCTTCTTTGGTAGACAACAGACACATTAGAATAAACTCAGAGTAATAAACAATAAAGTGACGTGATTACTGAAGTGTTATATAGATTTTGCAAATCAAGCCCAAAAAATTTCACAGGCATCTATTCTGTTTGTGGAAGAAGCAAGTGCTTAGGATCAGCATATCTGAAGTCTCAAAATAATTCTAATTTAGTTACTAAACTTTCACATAACATACCTACCCCCAACACTTCGGTGCCTCCTCTTCTTATATTCACTGGGAGATTCATTTTCACTGTCTTCGTGGCCCCACAGCGAGGGAGTAGATTGAAAGTTGTCAACACCTAACATTGCAGGAATCTTTTCCAAGATAAATGCTGGTACTTGTCCTGAATTAGTTGAGAAATACATGGGTTGGGGTTTTTGTTGAGTTACTTAAAAGGTTGAAAAGAAAAGCTATACACTAATATGCGCAACAAGGCATTTTGATAAACATTTATCACCTTACCGATTTCTGCTGCGTGATCAATAAGTGTTTGCACAACAGCGGCTTGCAAGCGAATTTTTTTTTCTGTACTGGCTGACATCTTTTCATTTTCACTCGAGTGCAAGAGGTTGGGAGCAAAAATCACTGCCAGATTACTGCTATCCATTCTGTTTTCATTGGATCTTAACAAGAAAAGGATTTATTTGTTGGGGTTT
Organism: Rhinoptilus africanus; assembly: GCA_013400135.1. Classification (NCBI taxonomy): domain Eukaryota; kingdom Metazoa; phylum Chordata; class Aves; order Charadriiformes; family Glareolidae; genus Rhinoptilus; species Rhinoptilus africanus. The sequence continues at coordinate 85,039 of VXBO01007958.1, forward strand.
TGTTTGTTTATGTTTTTGGGTTTTTTTACACAAAATAGCAGGACATAAACAGTGGAGAAAAGACTGAATAAGACAAATGCAGTTGGAAAAAAAAAAAAATAGTCATTCACTTGAGTGCTCATATACTGAGATTAACGTGTAGACATGCACCCCAGGCTAGATAACCTCACGGCTATGTTATTGAAATCAAGAGGTTATAGACCCTGGACAGTTTTGGGGAATGCAAGATACCAGATTATTTCACCAGTCACTCCTTTTGCTTTCCAAAGAATGGAACACAGTCAAGTCTCCAGCAAAATAAGGCTTCATAAAGAAAACACTTTGAATTTATGAAAGAAAAGACTGTGACTGAATTCTAATGAACGATTGCAGATAAGAAAGTCACAAGTCACTCACAGAAAGTTACAGCAGTTGCCTGGAAAGAGAGGACTTTAAAGGACTTGGGAACTGTGTACAAGCACTGTCTTTACACTGACCTTAGGGAGACAGTTCTCAGAAAGTTGAAAAAGTATCTCAAAGCTTCAATTGTTCTGTCGGCCATCAAACATGACAGCAACACAGTTGCAGTTTTCTTCTCATTTCCTAGCTGCTGAGCTTTGAAAAGGCCTTCCTGCAGGTGAAGCGGAAGGATGGGCTCTGGCAGCTCCCTAAAGAACTGTTTCAGCAGCCCTGCAACATCACACGGCAGTGCAGTTGAGAGGCAGTTTTCACCTTGATCCAGTTTACTCTGTTGATAAGAAACACGATTTGAAGTCATCAACATGCCATCAGATTTCTACGTTTAGGCATTAATCCTCTGGCCTGTATCAGAAGACAGTCATAACTTCCCCATTTTTAGTTTCAGCCTTGTCATGTTTTACTTAACTACAGTATATACAAAAAGACACGGTGATATTGTCAGGCCACACGTGTTAATTTACAGGTTTCCCGTGTACACGTCCTTCTGGGAGAACATTGCGAAACAAAAATCCTCACAGTATCCAGTGTGTGTAACTGCTAACAAGTCTGTTCAGTCACAAGTGTATTCTCATCTGGAAAGCTGAAAAATTTCCCAGAAAAAAAAAAATAACCAAAAACCAAACACCACCACCAAAAGGCGAAGTTTGCCAGTTTCTGGACTAGATCTTCTCATTTCTAAAGCAGGGAATGTTACCAGTCTATGTCCAACATTGGAACTCAAATATGACTGAGAAGAGTCCAAAATCTAAAACATGCAGATGATCAAGTGAAATGCAGCTCATTAAAAAAAAAAAAATAGAAGTTTTAAAGAATACCTTTAAGGACTTTAAACGAACAAGAGATCCAGACTTTCTGAAGAGTCCCTCTGTATGAACATGTTCTTCCAAATATTCACAACTATCAACAAGAAAGCTGAGGAAAGAACAGCAACATAATTCTGACATTCATAATAAAGCTTGTTTTTTCCAGGAAAACTATTTAATTGTAAATAGATAAAACGTAATATATAGGATAGTTCTCCACGATTACAAGTAGTATAACGAAATACAACTGAAAGATAGCTGCGGCTCTGAATTCCCCATCTAACTTCTGCATACCTCCTTCCCCAACCGAAACTATTCTTATATCCCCCAGAAGCTTTAGCAGACGTGGAACAAATATTATATTCTTTCTGCTGCAAGAGTTTAATACTACAAAGAGAGGAAAGTAAGAGTAAGTCTAAATATACAGTGTAATTTACCTTGGAATATAACCATATTCTGGCACAAGTGATTGTGGCAATGCATGAAAAGATACTCCAAAGATTTTACCCTAAAATACAAAATTCAGTTAATATTATACAGGAGTTGATAGGATTACCAGCTACATATTACAGAAAAGCACGTAGTCCACAAAGCACAAACAGAAGGGTAGTTAAGACAAAAACCAGAGTCCTTCAGATAAGAGGTATTGTCAGGAAAAGCATTATCTCTGGGCCTCTGATGACTCTAGTTACAGGTAACACCCTAGATTACTGTGAAAGAACAGAAAGGTTTTCTGCACTCTGTTTTGCACCTATTTGACAAGGAGACAGCTTTCCTATAAGGTCCCCAAATCAGTAAGGATATTAAATAGACTGTTCTGGACTCTCATCTTACCTTTTCAAATTAACTGAATCCCCTTTAAGTTTTTCTTAAAATCAACACAACATAATTGAAATTAAAAAAAAACCCAGACAAACCAAAAGTTAAGTAATGGTTTTCTTCATCTGAGGCACTGAAGACTGCTGTTTCAGGGAGGATTAGACTCAATCAAACAGTCTGGAAAACTGTTCTGAACTCTTATATTTAGCATTTCTATTTAAGAAACTGTTATAAATCCATTGCCTTATAGCAATACATCAGAGCATCTGTTACATATAAGAAAACAAGCAATTTCTTCAGTCATTACTACTGATGCTTACCTACGGTGGTTTTTTTAAATTGTTTGTCTGAGGTTACTGCACAGTTGTTTCAGTTATAAAACCCCACATTTACATGTAACAACTTGCACTTTTATTTCTTTGCTCCGCCTCTTTTCTATTTATATTTACAGAACATGCAAGCCAGTCCCTCCCCCAACCAGAAGAGGACTGGGATCATGCCCAACTTGTTATCTGAGATGAATGCAAACTCTTGTCATTTATACCTGAAATTCAGAGCGCTGACTGTGTTGGTAAAATAGTTAATCAATAACTAAGACATTAGGCCGCCTTGGGCCTATCTGTCCTACAGAAAACAAGCATAACATGATAAGGAAAGAGAAGCAACACACGTTTGTCATTGTATTCCAGGTTGCTACCCAGAGTAGAAAAAGAAAACTAACACCAATATATATTTTTCTGTATTTACAAGATTATATAATTGAGAATTCCAGTGACTTGCAATTCAACATTTAAAATTCATAACCGATATCATCACTTTACTAGGTTTTGTTTGAAATATCAGACGTTGTAATTTAGTTTTTAACATAAAGTTACATCTGGCCCCTTAAAATAGAAACAGAATGCCCCCTAGCAAAAACAAAAAAGAGTTATTCCATACATTTTCCTACCTTGCTCAGTTGTTAAATACACGTTTTCTCCCTTGTATAAAATTTAAGCACTAGACAGCTATATAGACATCTTTTATTATGACATACATCTATTATTCACAGTTCTTATTACTTTCCTTTCAAATGGAAAAAAAAATTCTAGAACAACATGCTTGATATTGACAAAAGGGAAGAAACTAATTCTAACTTTACTCTTGTTCCCTCCCTTTGTAAACAACCCAACTCAAGCATGTGTTTTCACAACTTCTTTGGCTTACATTGACCAAGGGTTACTGCAGCATTTCATAATACATTCTCAGCCTTACAGAAAGCTCATTCTGAGAATGCTCAGTTCTATGCCGTATTGGTTGCACGGGGATCTTGTTTAGGAACTTGAATGCGGTCCATGCTTTATAAATTAGAGTCTACCAGAAGATCGGTGTTCTGAAATAGACTTCAATGACGTATAAACTAGCATCTATTATGATACTTCGGTTTTAAATTAGTTTTGAAACAAAAAACAGACTTTTCCTTCAGTGAATGCACGGTAGGTATTTAAGATAACAGGACAGACTTAATTCCTCAGAGCACAGACAAATCAAGGCCAGATCGGTCTGTATCAAAATACCCACGGTCATGTCTTTCACGAAGAAGCCATGCAAAGAAAGCCCTTCAAACCAAAAGTCTAAGGGATCAAGTAAAATAATAGACATAAAGCTTTTAGAAACTACAAGCTAGCTACACATTCCAAGAAATAATACAATGACTAAGATTTAAATTCCACAGAGAGTGACATTAAGCACAGTAAAGCTTCAAAAGCTCTCACACAGAGCAGAGGTAGGCGTTTGAGAGCATCAACTACATTCACGAAGAGAGGAAGACGGCTCCTTCACCTTCTGGTCTGCCTGGCAACGCTCAGGCCCTAAACGGGCCGGGGGGAGTTCGGCATCGCTGAACCACTGTCTCATTAAACCACAGCACGGCTGTTCTGACGGCCGCCTCCAGCTGAGGAAAGAGGGGCAAGAAACCCCCCGACTTTCCCCATGGCAGGGATTAAGACGCTTCCCCCAGGGGCTATTGGGAGAACCGCGCTGCGGTAACGGCACTGCTGCCGGAGCCGGTGTCCCCCCGGCCTGGCCGGGGGAGAAGAGCAGCCCCCGGGGCCTGTGCAAGCCTTGTTCCCGCAGCGGCAGCCGCGGCGCTCCCCCAACCCGGCCCGCCTGCCCTCCGTGAGCGCCGCAGCGTTACCGCGACCNCGGTTGCTGGGGGGCCGCTGAGCGGTGCGGGGCCGGTTGCTGGGGGGGCTGCTGAGCGGTGCGGGGCTGCCCCGGCCTCCGGCTGGTGGGAGACGGAGCGAGCCCGCAGCCGGGACGGAACGGGAGTCCGCGGCCAGCGGGGGAGGCTCCTCAAAAGCGGGGAGCACCGCCACCTTCCCTTCCCCTCTGCCCGAGCCAGCGTCAGGCCGGTGTTGACCCATGCCTGGGGAACAAACCCGACTTGTTTCGGTCGGTTGTTGGCTGGAAAAACTAAGTGTGTGTTTGTTCCTTTGAAAATAAATTTCAGTTTAAAATAGTAAGCCACGTGGTTCTGTGAGTAAACTGAATTTTTCAAGGAGGAATAAATAGGCGCTCTCCTTACATCCTTACAATACTTCACTTGATGGTAACGGCGGTGTGTATTGGGATAGACAGAAAATAATTAAGGATCCTCACATCTGCTTTAGTCAGTGATGGTACTTTCCCTTGCATTAGCTTTGGTCTGTGCACATCCGTCTGGGATGATTCATCGTTTTCTGTAGACAAAACCACAATTTAAGTGTTAGTTAAGCCATTAGCACCAGATTTGTTTGCCCTTTCTAAATTTGGGGTTGCTTACCTCTTCCATACTATGTTCTCATACACCGTTACCAGGAGGGTCATTTGGGGTTTTGCACTGATTTGTTATAGGAAGAACTACATTTTAATATTTTTTTAAAAGTTTCTATTACAAAGGTAACACTTCAAGGGCAAATAACAGTCAAATTAATGAAATGCAGTCTTTTTGGGTACAGTTATAAATAAGTGCTGTAGCAAAAATAAGCTTTCCAGCTTTTCCTTTATACATACTCTGGTACTAGCTCTACAGTGAGTTTTACTTCACTGAGAAAAAGAGAGTACCACAAAGTTTAGACACAGAAAGATAATAGCCACATTATGGTGTTTTGAGAACCTATGGACACAAAAACTAGAGAATAAAACCAGACGAGAATAGCTAAAGAGAGTATTTCCACAAGTCACCAAAATATAAACAGAAAAAACCACCTAGAAAGTTATGTGGAAGAAAGACCTAGCAGCAATAATAAATAGCAGATTAGACATTAATTTTCTTAAGTGAAACCCCAGGATTTTGATTATGGATGCCAAAATCATGTAATTGAGCAAAAGTAATGTTCCTCTAAATGTAGTTTTAATGCAGCCTTACTGTAAGTATCATTATCTGTCCTGGCATTAAAATTGCATGAAAAAACAAAATTCCAAAACCTAAAATACCACTGATGAGAAAATTAAAAGTAAAGGAATAAAATAAATAGGTATCATAGAACTTAGTTCAGGCAATCCCTACCCGACTGAGTTTTCTGTAGTAATAATGAACTACACAAGAGGGAGCTGTGATCTGATAAATATGTCAAAACTTTTTGTGTCAAGTATTTTCTGTTCAGTATTCATATAAGAAAAAAAACCACATGATGATAGTATGTGCTGTAGTTTTTTTCCCCAAAAAAGTGACAGAGGTAATCTTTTTACATTTTGCAGGAGATATTTAAAGCCACAGTATTATCTAGTAATTTTGTCAGAACCACATTCAAACATTTTCATACCCTTTAGGTATTTTAACATATTTCTGCTTTATTTACAGGTAGACACTGGAGCAGAAAACATACTTTGTAAAAGAGTTAGGCATCTGATTTTGGAACCAGTTGTAGCATCAAATCTATTACTCTCTTTCAATATTGAGTTAGAAAATAGAAACAGCTATTTGGCTACTTCCTTCCCCCCCACCCCTGAATTCTCTATGAATTGACATACTAAGCTTGTGGCATTTTAAATAATTCTAATTTACAGAGCCTGTCAGTGAAATCCCATCCTGAATGAAGTAAATGGCATAACTCTCTTTTGTCATCAGGACGGCCAGCCTTACCCTGCTTTTCACATCCAGCACGTAATACTTAGATATATGTTTACATTTTGGGAGAAAAAAACCAAACACGAGCACCTACATTTAGCGTGGCATTTTGTGCATTTTGGAAGCTAATCCAGAAGTGAGAGCTTTAAAAAAGAAGTTGAATGTTTACCAACAGTCTCATTTCAGTAACCACTCAGAACAGTCAGTGGTCAAACCAACCAGAAACTCAGCCAGGGGAAGCAGAAAGAAGCAGAACGAAGAGTGACATCACAAGGAGTACGGAAAACCCACCTTACTCCAAAGTCACCTCTCCATGAGTAAACTCAGAACTCAGTGGGAACTGGCAAAACAAGGGCTGGTTTTGCCTTACTTCTTCAGCCAGACAAGCTGAGGGCAGGAAAGACTGTAAGGGCAGATCATGAAAAAGAAAGATCCTGAGGGCAGGAATCCCGACCATCCCATCCAGGAGAAACTGTGAAAGGTGGCTTCATGAGGGACGTTCACGCACTGATGTCCCCAGAGCCTGACTACTACTGCAGTTTATTCTGAGCATCCGCACTCATTCTTGTCACATCCTGGCTTTCTCTCTTTTACTTACTCCAATTCCCAGTTGTCATCTCTCTGTGCTGTTCAGCCTGCATTTACATTAATTATGTCCCTTTTCCATTTCTCACCCCCTCTGCTGCCTTGTTCTTCAGTAAACAATGTTGCCCAGAATGGAAAGTTTTGGGGGGAAACAGTCTCATGCAACGGTGTCCCCACTTGCAACCATTCAGGACAATTTTGTGAAGCCACATACGGTCTGGGAAACCAGCATGTGAAATTTAAAGAGTGCTCCTGATTCAAAGCAGCTTAGCTGCTGATGGTACCACACGGGTCAACTCAACTCAATGTAAACACTTTCTGTTGTAAGTGCTTGACGTTTTCAAGCACGGCTGAAGCTAAGATCTTATACTTGACACTGTGTGTGACATCTTGCACTAACAAGACATTTCATTTCATCTTTAACAACACTAGTAGGAAGACTGTTCTCTCCTTTCTGGTTTTCTCTCACTTCCAGTTCTTGTGCTTGAGTGGTTGAATGGTCTGAAACTGTCAATTTACCTGTGATGGAATGATTTAACCACTAGATGTGCAATTTTCACCCATTGTTTTCAACCCTAAAGCACAGAATTTAAAATAAAAGGTGCTAAAAGGGGGTAGCTTTTATACTAAGTATTTTTATTTTAGACTTGAAAAAGAACCCTAAAGGCTTATGTTTTCCCACCTGTCCCAGTTGGTAAAGGAAGGGACAACAATTCAGTCTCAAGTAAGGTCATCGGGATAGAGCAAAATGCTAATTACTTCCCTTTCAGAGGAAAAAAAAAAGAGAGAGAAAAAAGGGAAGAAGGGTGCAGTACCATAGATTTAATGCTGCTATCAGACAAAAAAAACCCCAAACCATAATAGTTTCCTCTAACCAAGTCTGAATCAAGGGTCTCTAATGGCATTCAGAAGAAAGAAATCATCTCTTCCTCTCACTTCTCACCCTCTATTTTCTTTTTAAATTCTACTTAATATAAGCTCATTTTTCAGCACATCCCTTTCACAAACTTCCTGGTAGGTAAACGAGAAATTGATTTTTTTCATCTACTGGCTTCGCCTAGTATCTTGTGAATCCCAGAACTTAGGGATAATGCCTCCACACACTCCTCCCCTGCTCCAGCATGGGGTCCCTCCCACAGGAGACAGTCCTCCAGGAACTTCTCCAGCACAGGTCCTTTCCATGCGCTGCAGTTCTTTGTGAACTGCTAGGACCCTTCCATGGGGTGCAGTCCTTCAGGAACAGACTGGTTCAGCGTGGGTCCCCCACAGGGTCACAAGTCCTCACAGCAAACCTGCTCCAGTGTGGGCTTCCCACAGGTCCACAGCCTCCTTTGGGCATCCACCTGCTCCAGCGTGGGGTCCTCCACAGGCTGCAGGTGGATATCTGCTTCACCATTGACCTCCATGGGCTGCAAGGGGACAGCTCGGCTCACCATGCTTTCACCCCAGGCTGCACCCTCCTCCAGCGCCTGGCGCACCTCCTCCCCATGCTTCTTCACTCACCTCGCTGTCTGCAAGGTTGTTTCTCTTACACATTCTCAGTCCTCTCTCTGGCTACTGTTCCACAGCAGTTTTTTTCCCCTTCTTAAATGTGTTATCCCAGATGTGCTACTACCATTGCTGATGGGCTTGGTCTTGGAAAGTGGTGGGTCTGTCTTGGAGCCAGCTGGCATTGGCTCTATCAGACATAGGGGAAGCTTCTAGCAGCTTCTCACAGAAGCCACTCTGGTAGCCTCCCTGCTACCAAAACCTTGCCGAGCAAACCCAATACAGGTTTCTTCTCTGGAGAGATATGGTTTTGATCCACTGAAGTAATCATGTTGAGAATGCATTACTGAGACAATGCATTCTGTGTTTCTAGAGTTTAAGGTGAATAAAACTTCCTTGGGAGGAAATAAAAGCTTCAGCCTGGTATAATTCTGTACATGGAAAGGAAATTAAGATTCCTCATATTACTCCACATTTATAGAATACTTGAGATCAGAAGTGCTTCACAAACTATGTATAGGACTCGGCTCACCTGCTGAAATCCTCAGCCAGTTGAAAGTACAAAGGCATTGATTTGGGCAGACCCCAAGGCAACAGTTAGATGGGACACTAATATCACCTCTTGTGTCACAGAACTTGTCACAAATATTCCAGAAGGACAAGATTTTAGTTTTTCATTGTTGCCTTAGCAAATTGTTATCACATTGTCAAAGTAGAGGCTCAGAGGTAAAATGCCTTATTTATTTATTTATGGCAACGCATTAGTTTTCATAGATCACCATAGAGTTTAAACCCAAAATTGACTCTTAGATTGTCTAGTCTGACCTCTTGTACATCACAATCCAGCAATTTATGTTCTAAAGGGTAATAACTGATGGACTCTCTTTCAAAAAGTGAAAATTGCGTTCCTTGGCAAATGCTGTAACTGTTATCAAATTGTATAAAAGATGGATATAAACCTCTGCTCCAGCTATACTGATCATCAAGCAAGAATCTGAAACTCCATTTTATAGTCTACCCTGTCCTATAGGCCTATATTTGAGGAAACCTGTCAGATCATTACTGGAGCAAGGTTTAGACTAAGGAACTAATTTCTTAATTTCAGACAACCTTTGATATGAGGTAAAGTAGAAGGGAAAAAACCACCTCTTCTTCTAGCACATATTCTGGGCAGGTTCATATTCTAGACAACTTGAGAACAGAAAAATCAAAGAGCAAGAAGTTTAGATATTTCTAGTCCTGGCTGGAAGCTGAGTGGGGGTTTTAAAGTTGCTATTTTGGATTTGTGCCTGAGGTGGGATCTCAGGTGGAATGCAGCTGCCCAAGTCTTAATGAGGCACCCAAGGCTTTAGTCAGATATGCCATAACGTGTTTGAAGTAGGAGCTCGTCTTTAGAAGTTTAGCTCCAGACCCGAGTCTTGATGTTTTCTCTCCTGACTTTTGATCTCTTCCTTTCAATCGGTGTGGGAAGGAGAGATGGTAAAGGGAGCTGTGTATGGGAAATTAAAATGAGAACAAAAGCCTGTCCAAATTATGCAACAAGGATCATTATGCTATAAAATTGCTCTTCAAATGTGGCTGTCATTGAGAGATATTAAGATTTCAACAGTTATTTTCTTGATGAAGACTTAATTTCTTGCATAAAAAGGTTTTTAAGCTTAAAGCTATGCCTACACAATTAGTGTCCTTTGGTTTTGGAATGTTTGAAGGGTGCTAAAGGATTTGAATGCTACAGAAGTATTTTTCATCACTACAGATCAGTTGTCCTAAACTAGTTTCACAACAGCCTTATAATGTAAATGACTTACGGATGTAATGTGTCGCTCCATACAATGATCACTAGATCATTTTGCAATTAAATGTACGTAGTTTTAGAAACTCAGAGCAGGCTTGAGGGTCCTGCTGTTGCATCTAGGGCTACAGGTGGGGTTGGACAGAAACAAGGAGTAACTACATTTCACCTGCCAATTCAAAGGAGAACTTTACTGGAATACAGAAGAAAACAAAACTCAAAGATTCCCTTTTTTAACGCTATTCTGTTTCTCTTATGGAATGGGGTTTTCCTGGGTACACTGAGGCAGAAATAAGCTGTTTTGCCATACCAACAGTGAGAGTGTTCAAAGAAATAAAATCTGCAAATAACATTCGTGATGGCGTGGTCCTTCAGTTTCATAGACTGCATAGTGATGTACATGTCACTGTAGGGCTCTGCTGTGCATCTCTGTAATCAAAGTGCACTCTTTGGCCTAGGAACAACCACGTGATGCGTGGGTTTAGGCAAACTTATTTTGAAGAGCACACACAGGCTTTCCTTCCTCAGTTTTCCCCCAGTCATCCTATACTCATCAGTTACATAGTTGTTCGTTGTGGGGTTGTTATGATACCCCAGTGCTTGGGATGGGAAATCTGGCCCCTGTTTCTAACTCTGTCTTTCTCCTGCTGTATTCTCCTGGGATTCTCTTAAACCGCCATCTCTAAAAGGCTCCGTGTCAACTGAATGTTTAAAGGACAGTAGATAATTATTTTGTGGGTTTATTTAATATATTCCCCCAATTCTTTTTCTGTTCTTTTAGTCTTTGGAGTTGCTTTAATCTAATTTCTTTATACAAATTTACTCTTTTCCCCCCTCCGGTAGGAAAGATAACTGTATTTGAACAAGAATATTCACTGTTATTTTTGCTACTTCTTTTTTTCCCTTTCTTTTTACACATTTATATTACACATGTTCCTGCTGGACTTCGCTAGCATTTTAACCTCCCTATGCTAGATGCTACATAAATACAGGAAGAGACAGGACCTATTAGGAAAAGCTTGGAGCCCAAATAAACAAGGCAGCATCTATTATTAGGTAGAAGAGGCACAGATTGATGATATGGCATATCTAGGAAGGTCAATGGCTAACTATAGAATCCAGGTCCCTTGAAATTCAGTCCCACTAGCCACGCATCAGCCTATGCACCCTCTTTTTTCATACAGCATCAGTAATTCTAACTGGGTAGAAACAGTGCTACTGTGTGACTTAGACATACATTTCTCCTATATGGTCTGATACTGTTACCTTTGTAATAAAACAAAGACTTCTAATGGCTATTGAGTTCAGCTCATATTGAAGAGCAAATTGGTAAAGGGAGCATACCTTCAAATAGGCTTATGCAAACAGTTTAACCAACGCACCATGTACATGTTCACCAGTTGGGACTGGTTAGTAAATATAATGGAGAAAAAAACAAACAGACCTCAATTTAGACAATAGTGACTGTTTTAAGAGACCACAGTGTAACTTCTTTATGACCCATTTTCAGATCTGAATAGTCTGCCGGCAAACTTTTAGAGAAAATCCAACACAGACATGCAGTGTTACTGTCAGTGGCAGCAGTAAGGTCACACTTATTACTCCTGTTTTCATTACAGTGACTTTTACAAGTAGCACTGACATGTCACTGCCACAAGGGTTATATGTGAATTTACTTAGAAACAGTCTTGGTACTTACAAAGCCACAATCCTGAAACCTCTTACGCATATAGATACCTTTCTATTATTTGTGGGTGGATCTCAATGCATTTCAGACTCAGCATGTTGACAGCGCGGAGCAGCTCAGGTCAGCTTTCTGTGTGCGGCTCTGGGAACTGGATCTCTGCAGTGTAGCTATGTCTGACGCGGTCATGGGGACCCAGCCTCGGGGGACAGGGTTCGTCACTCAGGAGCGGCACCACACGACCGAGGCTCTGCAGCTTCCCTGGCTCATACGCGGGGACATGGCATGTCTCCTCCTGTGAGCCTGCGGGCCTTTGAAACTGGTTGCACTTCACAGCTAAGTGGTGTTCAGTGGTTGGTCTTTTCTTCATTACGTCTCGTGGTATATTCTTCTAGCTTTATTACCTAAGTATTGTATTATGTATGTTTTAACTGCGTTACCTCATTCCTCAGCACCTTAGATAAATGAAAACTGACCACATTTAATGTTAACGTAGTCAGCAATCCTATTAAAATAAGCTTGAAATTTAATGTAGTAAAATTGTTAATTTTACAGTATTAGAATTAAGTGCCCGCTCGTCTATTATTTTCAATTGTTTTAGAAGAAAACGTAAAAGATGACTGAAAGAAACTAAATACATCCAAAGTAAGAACTTAAGAGAAGGCAGAAAGTCTTAAGAAAAAAACCAGAAAAGTTTCTTGACACAGCTAACAAAAGAGGCAAATAAGAAGCTACTGCTGTATACTTAAATTTATTCTGTTCTTTGTGATCTCTGGAATTTTGCACTGGTTTTAACATGACATTTCCAAATATCTCAATTTTCCAAATTGCCATATTGGACATTTTCACAGCTTTGCTCTACTAGGCAAGCTAGTTCTAATGATGTATATGTATCTATTTTTACATATATCTTATTTATATGTTATTTTAAAATTTATTTTATTTTTAGTTACTGTTTGCTCCTAAAAATACACATAAGATCAGCACTCATCTAGGAAATGCAGAAGTTGTTCTGTTTTTTTTATCTCGTGACTACCAGTAAGTTTAGATTCTTACTGCATCTGAAAAAAATTACCTGCCTTCCACTTGAAGGCATTCACACTGGTGTCAAGATGTGTCAAGATCTTCTGCTGTGCCACCTCCAGTGAAAGGCTGTCAAGGTGAAAACACTACATATCATCCTACCTGCCCACGCTACATCCAATTTTAATTTACTCTTAAATTGCCACAATATCTTGCAGTACTGTATTCTAGCAAGTATATGTTTATAATCCATGTTTCCTTCAAAAATAATATAAAAATAAAGTTATACAGCCAAATAAAGAAACACTGCACTTTTCAGCTTGTAGTATTTGTAACCGTTTTCAGCAGAAAGAAAAAGTGAAAATGAGGCATTGCCAGTAGAAACAGACTATGAATTGCACAGCTGTCTGGGGAAATTTTGGCAGGAATGGAAGACTGGCATCCACTGGTTCCAGTGTCACAGCTGTAGGACTGCTCTCCCCTTTTTCAAATTAGATAGATAGTTTTTGCTTTACCAGTCAGATACTTCTTTAAATAACCCACATCGTGTAATCCTCAAACAACAAAACTTCCCTCGTTCATGTTTTAGAGAAAACAAAGTTATTAGCATATTATTGCATAAGCATATTGTTTCTTGCATTTAGTTTTATTCTTTCATAAATATTCAAGTTGTCAAGGTAGCTAAAAGGAATGTGAAGAAATTACCACTTCAGCATTTTCTACATCCATTTATTTATAGCTTTATGAGATATTTTCAGGTAGGTACAGAGATGCTTAACTCTCTCCATTGACTCTGCACAAAACTATCCGTTTAAAAACCCACAAAGATCAAACGATTCCTACGTTGGTTATGTTAGCTGCAGAAAAACCACCACCCCCGAAGCTGATTTCCTGCTTGAGAAACCATAAACTAATTGCAGAACAAAAGGTACGTTTTGCGACGTCTTCTACTTTCAGCAGTTGCTGCGTTAAAGCGTATCTGATGCAGAGCAGCTTGAAAATGTTTTGCACGTTCTGTGAAGAAGATATTCTGGTTGGTGTATGTTGTTAGTACTGCTGGATGTGATGAGACGGCATGAGGCAAAGCAAGCTGCATCCTTTAGTGTCAAAATTTTCGGATTCAGCCAAAGAGCATGTGTTTGGGTAAAGAGTAGGCAGTTGCTTTTTTTTTTCAGTCACCTGTCATCTTTACCAAGTCGCTTTCTACCTGCTGCTTTTTTGAAAAAATTATAATTCTTCCCACTCTCTTCAAGTCAGTTACCAAGATTCAAACCCGTGGTGCCAGGATAATGTCTGTTACATGACTGACAATGAAAAGAACAATGCGAAGAGAGCAACAGGTAACTTCTAGTACTTAGGAGACTGGGTTTGGCTTTTTAAAAAAATTAAAATATATTCATTGATATTCATTATTTATTCTTTGACTGGTGATGATGACTCCTAGTTTTCTACTCGTTTTTCAAAGCCAAATGTTCAGTGTATTAAATGTCCAATTTAAAGTTGTGTTTTTCCGTTATTAAAATGATTACGATTAACTAATGAAAAGAGCTTAGACTTTAACACTTTAAAAAATACATTTTCATAAACCAGCATCATTATCTTAGGTATTCAGCTTCTAAAAGCATTTAGGCAATACTGCGCTCAGTGCTGCTAGGCCTGTGTGAAAATGAGTTTCATTTCTGAAATACGATAGGATCCCTCAAACACAGACCTTCTAACTGTCCTCATTAAAGGTCTCTTAATCAAATCCCCAGGAATTTTGCCTCATGCCAGGGCCTGAAGTCAGTCATGTGGTTCTGCCAAGATGCCCCTCTCTCCTCCACACTATGTGTCCCCCCCTGTCTGCGTGTCAAGGTCTTGGGCATCGGAAGCCATGGCTTGCTGGTCCTGGCTTCCCATCCATCTGCACTTCCCTCACTGCATCTCTGCAATGCAGTCCCACCATGGAGGGACATGACTGCTTCATGGGGCGGGGGCGGCTCCCACAGCATCACCTGGCCCGCCGAGGGACAGGGTACAAAGAGAAGGTGCCCACAGGAGAGAAGAAAAGGGGTTACAGGGCTTCACGTACTGAAAATGATCTCACTGATGGTTAGCACAGTCAGAGTGTTACAGTTTAGCTTCTGCCACTAAGACCTGGACCCCTAAGTTAAATGGATTTCATAAAGTTGGCTGGATTAGTACTTAATAATTAAATGAAAGGCCATAGTGTTTTATGATATGTTTGAATTTAAATGCCATTTTGACTGATTATCTCAAAATATCTGGGACCTGATGCACAGCAACAGTCAGCACTGAGAATAACTGGTGTAGTCACTAATGGGCACCTCCAGAGACCTGGATTTGCCAATCACCAAGTGCAGAGACAACTGAAGTACCTAGAATGACCGGCACTTTTGAAATCAAGTCCAGACGCAGATTTAAGGGTTTAGATGCTCTAATTTCATCTATTTAAAGGTTTTCAAAACTTGTAAGTGTGGATATGAAAATGCTTCTCGTCCATTATTATCAGCACACTCTCATTTTTCCTGGTTCTTATTGATTATGAGCCTAATTAACTTGTAAATCAACAGTAAGTCCATTAAAATCCTTCTGGCTTTGTAGTTCTGAGTGGTCTAAGACAAAATAAAATACTGTCTAAATGTCTTTCTGTAAAAATATATAGTTTTATACATACACATATATAAGCATTTCAATTTAAGCTAAACAGAACTCATAAAATCTTAGTGAAATAACTGAAGACTTCAATATTGCACAACCATGATTTTATAGAAGTTATAACACAACTTTACCTATATGACTTGTGCTATAGAACTAATATGGTTGTTCACATGCATCAACATTAGACACCTGCTATCAGTAAAGTCAAGTGAGTTGGTTTATATTAACAAGGTAGGAGCAGAATTTTCAGTACAGTCTTTATTGGCCTAGAAATATATCTCTTGGATGAAGTTCTCTGTCAAGTGATACAAAATCTGCACATTGTACAATAAGCAAAGATAAATTAGGATCTTCATTCAGTTCTATTGCAAATGTTTTCTCGTCATGGGGGTTTCATTGTAACAAGTAATTTCCTTATATACTTTTGGTACAACAGCTTTCCTTCTGAAATTTCAAAACATCTCACAAATGACACATGCCACTCTTGTGAAAATCCATCCTTCTACAAAACTAAGGGCTGGCAGCAAGACTGGTGTTAACATTTTGTTGAGGGTTTTTTTTGAGTGATTAAAAAAGCCTGGCTTCCTTTCTTATCTTTTGAATCTTGCTACCATTGGCAATTATTTATACTTTGCTGACAAGACAATCCAAAGAGCTCCTAGGATGGTGAAAGGAATAAAGAGCATGTGTTGCAAGGGGAGACTAAAAGCGTTGGTGTGTGTGGAAAAAAACCAAATTCAATTGTCTAGAATGGCATTAGTTAGAGAAACCCTTTACAGATAAAGTAAGATATTATTTAGATTAAGGCTAATGATAGTCAAGATACAAGTAGATACATGTGGTATGAACACATTTAGATTGTAAATTAGAATAAAATTTCCAACTGCCAGGAAACTAAGGTTCCAAAATAGCCATACAACAGGAGTAATGAGGTAAATAACCTCACTGGCTTTAGGATGGCACCTTACTACTTTACGGAAGAGATTTCGTGGCTTCCTATAAAAGGGAACTAGACTGAATGACTCAAAAAGTTGTTTCTAATCCTATGTATCCAAATTCCACTTCTTTCTTTGGGTGGGGGTGGGGCAGAGAAAGGTTTATGTAGAAAAGTGAATCACTAATGTCATGTCAGATTTTAAAAGGAAAAATAAGGTAACATGTTTGTATTCTCAGCCATCTAAACATAAATATGGAGGAGAGCAGTAAGAGAATGTACGAGACTGTTCAACTGCAAGTTGAGTAGACTGCAATTGCAATTGAAGTGTAGTAAAAATGAGGCAGTAGCTTTTATTATGTCATGCCTGTGAAGTGCATACCTATACTTTCTTGGTCTTGTAGAAAGAAATTTTAATAGTACTGTCCAATTTATATGCAGCTACATTAAGTTTCTATACAGGTGAGCAGACTTCCTAAATTATATGTATTAATGGGGTAAGATGGGACTCCTCTGTAAGGCGATTCAGACCACCTAAGATGGGGCAGCAATTTGACATCTGACACAGCTGGTCTGAGTAGCCCCATGGAAGCGCCTCCTTTCTCTCACTGACTGTAGAGCACTAATTTAGTCTTACAAATTGAAGGTCTAAAAGTGAGAGTGGAAATAATTCTGCTTCATCTTCCTACATAAAGTCTGGACAGATCTGAGTAAGGAAAGCCCCTGCCCTGAGGATCTTCTGGTGAGAAGGCAAAGCATTTCAAACATTTTGCCACTTTATGGGAAGTTAGACATTTACAATATGGCTCCAATTACTTGTTATCACAGCAATTAAACCTGTACACTATTATAATAAACAATATATTTTTGTGCAAGGATCTTTGTATCAAGATCATTATGTGCATGCTTGTGATGGAGTGAAGATGTAGTTTAATATATTTTTGAGGTGGAGATGTAGTTTCATATACTCTTGCAATTACCAATTTTTTATGAAATCAAATAATGCAAGTAAAGCAACCAATGCATGTTACTGTTACAGGACCAGAGCTCTAGTTTATTAATATGATTTCCTCCTTCTAACTAAAAAAGATTTTTAAATTCCATTTCCTAAGAAATAGCATCCTATTAAAAATGGCTTGCAACTTAAATAGCTCCTTGTCTTTATTTTTAGCTAACTACCACTGAAAGATTAAGATGAAAAAGGTTTTCTTTGTTTTGCTATGTATTACTTGCTGAAAAATTAGATATATCAAGTCCTATCAGATATACTTCTGTCAAGCGGGTCCTTCCAATTATGTTGTCCTTTATACAACAACAGAGGAGAAACAAACATTAAAATTACATGAGGTAAAACCACAGAGATAACAGTAAAGGACAGGTAAGCAATCTAATTTTATTTAGAATTTGTTTTTCAAATTATCTAGGTACTAACTCAATTTATTTCTTTGAATATATATAAGCAATTACACTGAACTTGCTTATGTGCCTCTGTAGCAGCATTTCATGCCAAAGTTTTCTTGCTAGGTACTATAAAATACTGAACAACTGAAAGGAAAACAAATTTCACTCTTATAATCAAGAATGTCATTCACTTCTGTGTCTAGTTGTGTTGTCTCATGCAAGGGTGTTGTTTCTCTGCACAGAAATTTACTTTTCTTCTTCTTTCTTGTTCCCGAAGGGGAAATAAGCCCCTGGGTCCAGACCTCGGGAGGGAATGGAATTTCCACCCTGCAGCATTTCTCTGAAACCACTCTAGGGTTGCGAATCTCTCCTTCTCTGCTGGTAATGGAATCCCACACACAGCCAGTCTATACTAATGATTTTAGTTGCCTCCAGCACCACTTATGACTAAGTGCAAAACCCTCTCTTCTACCTCACTACCCGCTCACCCTGATGAACCACAAGTCTAACACGATAACCAAGCCTTTTTCTTCTCAGGACTTCTTCACAGTAAAGCTAACTATACACAAAGACATGAACACTTTCTGTGAGAGATAGCAATAAAGACATCATGTCCATCTGTGTGCTCTCCTCAGTTAAAACTGCTCCATAAATACATATATCCAAGCTAGCTGTGAGTTCCTCCCAGTATTTTTACAAACCGAGGGCTGGAAGGGCAGAAGATGATAAACTTTTAAAAATCTGTATACGTATTCTATTACTTTATAATGCAATTTATATTGCACAATGCCACCCAATGTTGTCAGAGTATTAGAGCTCACTCACAAAAATGTGTTCATTTCAGGTCACAACTGAGAAATTTACAGTATGAGAGTTCTTGTTCTGCAAACTCTTAATCAAGAAGAAAGCTTCTGTGTGTTTTGAGTTGAATGTTAATCATCTGTGTCAACACAACGCAACCCCAGTTCTAGCCAAAGGATCATTCTGCTGTGGGTCTGTCACTCCTCACGTGCAAGAGCTTGGAAAGGTTTTAAGCATTTCTTCACCCCTCCTGCACTGCACCAAGGATAAAGGGTGCGTCGCTTCTGTGGAGCTTCAGTTTTGGCATTATTGTATTTTCCTAACTCATGTAACTATACTTGGACGTTTTAGTTAGTTAGCTTGGCGAGTAAAGGTATCTTTTCCTGATTTTCTTCCCAATTGATTTTCCTTGTAATTTCCCAAGAAGTATTCCTTAGATGTTTAGGCTGCCAGGCTGTTACTTTGTGTGTGAGAGAACTATGCAGTGAATGATGGGCATTCTGATTGCCTTGACTATCTGACAGACTCCGACATTGTTGGAAATGCTCTACAAATCCTTTACTTGGCATGTTCTTAAGGGAAAAGCTGCACATACACTTCCTGAGAAATCCATAGGTCTGGTCTTGAATGTAGCAGCACATTATCTTTCTGGATATTTCAGCAGGGAACTTAAGAAGGTCAGTGCAAGTTTCCTACACAAATCTTCGCTTTCAAAACTGCAGTTAAAGAGAAACTCAGCACATTCTCCCCATTTCTATTCAGTAAAGTCTCTTAAAGCAGGCACCTGAATCACCCTGATGATACTGCATTATTGTGTGACAGAGCGTGCATGGATATGCTGCAGATCAAGCTCTCAGTAAAAAAGCATATACATATATTAGATCCTAGGGTGACTAGCAAGGCCTTCACACTCTTTTACGTAACACATATTGAGATAGTTAATACAGGCTATGACAACAATCAATGCAGTCATTTTTGTTTTCAACAAAAAGACTAAAGCAAATTATTTCACATACCATGAGTCAGCCAAGTTCTGAAAACATAGTTGCTCCAGGTCAACGTACCATAAACTTAGAGTAAAGCAACATAAACAGAAATTTCTCTTGAAATATAAATGAAAAATTGTCATGATTTAGACAGGTGGTTTCCCAGAAAAACCTGTTTTCAGAGAAAAAACCCCACCAGTAACAAAAACCACCAAGTCTCTCTGGCTCCTGAGTGGTGTTGAACTCATTCCTAACTGATAACCTTTTGATCTTCTGGACACTGATATTGATATACCTTTCTCTCCGATTCCTAGCCTTTTGTCCCAGGTCAAACAGGATTTTTCCAGTTTTGCTTAATGTGACATTGCCAATGCAGTTGCGGCTTCTGGTTCTCACATTGCTTGTCCAACTTTGTTCCTTGATTTTATATCAAGGTAAAGATGAGATGAAGACATGAATTTCCAAAAGGACATGATACTCAGTCTTTACAATGACTTGGATGAGTCATGTGAAGAACAAAGCAATCTTGCACCTCACCAGTCACATGCCACCTGGGCCAAAACCATGAAAATTTTGGAAAAAAGAATAAGATTCTTTTTTTTGTGCAGGCCAGGTATTGTGCAAAACATCAATTCTAATCCGTTCAATGAGCTGCATATGCTTTCCAGTAAAACATGCATTCAAGTTACTATTGTAAATAACTTGTTCTTTTCAGCAAAATATGAGTTGTTAGTCCCCTGGCAAACACACTGAGCTGCCTTAAAACAGCAATTCATTAAAAAAATTAGAACTGAGAAAAATAAATTAGGAACGTCTTTATATTTTTATTTCTACACTCTTTGACACTGTGTATTGATTTTTATCTACAGGCTCAATTATTCTGAAAGACTGATAAGGAAACAAAAGATACAAAATTAAAATGTGGTAATATTTAGGAGTAATTTCAAAAACCAGCCTCAATTTAAAAAAAAATTTTTTTCCTAGTAGTTAATTGATAATGTATCTACTAAAATTTGAGTTATTAATGTCCTGATATACTACCAGACTTACTCTGGATTACATGCTCCCTGAGTCCAGTATTTTAATTTATTCCTAAACTGCTAATGAAATTTATTGTAACTATGCGTTAACCTATTTTTAACACATCAAGCTTATAGCATAAGAGATTAAGAACTAGATCAAACCCCAACAAATTATGGTATGCTATATATAAAAAATTGTATGCCTGATTAGATATTCTTTGTAACTGAATTTTCTAAAGAGCCTACAGGAATGAAGAGCCTAATGGGCCCTTTACTTCCTTTTGAAATGTGCCCTGCTGTTTACCCTTTGCATCATGCTAAGATTATTTCAGTTAAAAGGAACTGGCATGCTGAATTCTCTCTTACTATACTGCAATACTGGATGACTGGATAAAGTTCTGCTCTTGCATGCTTACTAGAGAAAGCATTTCTAAAATTAAGGATGTGCACCTCAAAATGATTCCAGATTTCAAATAACATTACAATTTGAAAGAGTCTGGATTTAGGTTCAGAATGACACTTTGAATTGTAGGCCATTTTAGAGTTTTCAATACTTAAACATTTGCCATGTAGTTAGTATGTTCTCAGAGAGGCCTTTTTTAGCATAAAGATACATGAATATATATTGAAAGATTTAACTATGTTCAAAGGAGAAGAACACAGTTTAGCAATAGCTTTAAGAAAAAAATTATCAGTTAATTCCAGTGTTAAGTGATCCGAGTTATTAAATGTAAAATGACCTCATTAAAGTGATATGACTAAAAGTGGTCATTCTTTTTTCAACCAACGTTTCCATTTAATTAAAATTCTCTCTTATTTACTAAGCCATGTGGAGTTTCTGGTGTTTTTATTCAAATACATTAAAATGGTAGACCTGCTGCAGTCTTTTTATCTATACATTTTTTCGGACTAGAACAAACAGACATTACCTATATGCAATATATGAACAGTAAATATTATTTTCCTTTAAAAATAATAAATGAATTCAGAGAAGTAATAAATGCTTGTCCTTTGGTAAGCCTTTTAAAAAACAGCTTTTAACTAAAGAGAAAACACCACACAGTCAAGTTTTATGGATTTTGAATGTTCTGTTGCTTTCAAAAGATAGTCAGTCCGTTCCATTTAATAGCAGAATATTATTCATCTCTATATAGCACTGCCTGATCATTTTGCCATATGCTACTGTCTCCTTTTTAAAAGCTCTTTCTCTAATGGCCTTTGATGTTTCCTTACAGAACTTTTTGTTCTTTTCCTCTCTTTCCATTTTAGTTCCAACACTTACTCAGGCTGTAAAGGGAGTATCTATTTAAGATCTCTTTGGAGCCTAAGGATACATATTCTTCTTTGGGTCAATGCTGAGTGACATAGTTTCTTCTTTAATCAACCATTACAGAGCTCAGAAACACTATTGATAAAATCTGAAACTTTATGTACTTATCTTTAGTCATCTCTGAAAATGCTTCTTCCAAATCATTACTCCTTTGCACTGCTGCTGAAAGGTATATAGTGAAGATTGTCTCTTGAATATGTAATTAAATACTGAATGCAAGGCAGCTTAGGCTCTCGCTGAAAGGGCTTTTTTCTTTGACACATACATTATATTTGTCTTGTGAGGGTGAATGTAGATCAAAATAGGAGGATGTATCATCTAGTCTGTTCTTGGCTTAGTTTTTGACACCCTGTAGGAAAACAATATTCAGGCCTGTGCATTATCTCATACACTCAGCAAAAGGTGCACCTAATTGGTTATGGTGTTCACTCAAGAGCAAAGTAGAGGTCCACACTCTTGGTCTTTCATCTCAGTGCTTGTGTATATATTGGTGGGGAAATGAGAATACAGATGATTACTCTAGACTACAGTTTAAGGCTGGTTTAATTTAATTTTTTAAATTATAAGTGTTACTTATATGCTTAGGTGGCTAAGTTTAAAGTAATCAGTGAATCATGGAGGTTACAAGGTACAGAATTGTTTAGGCATAGATTCAGGATGAGAAGGCTGTAGTCTCACATTAAGCACACATAGCATACCACCTCAGCAGAAAGGACATGCAATTCCTTCCTCCTCCTCTACTGTGACGTTGTTTTCATCAGTCCTTCAAAGAATGCATAAATTATTTGTTTATATAACAAGGGACACATTTGTCACTTCTTAAAAGACAGCAAATTACTACTCTGAGAGGAGAGGGAGAGCATGGAAGAGGAAGAAGAGAAGTGAACCCAAAGCAATATTTCTAATAGGATAAATTTTGCATTAGGTGAACCAATGCCTGCACTGCACTTAGAATCATAGAATCATACAATGTGTTGGGTTGGAAGGGACCTTTAAAGGTCATCTAGCCCAACCCCCCTGCAGTGAGCAGGGACATCTTCAACTAGATCAGGTTGCTCAGAGCCTCATCCAGCCTGGCCTTGAAACCAAAACATGGGCACTTGCCTTACATGGTACGTATGAGAAGCATATGGAAAAAAACAAGAATTTTTTTTTACTATAATTAATTAATCTGCTAAATTCTCCAGTTTTTACCTTTGCTTTGAAAGCAATGGTATCAAAAGCAGAGTGACCCCCTTGGTCAAAGCATATGGCAGGTGAGCTTGATAAAATACTGTAACATGGAGTTCATGAACATACAAATTCTGCCTTAAAACCAAGACTTCAACAAATATCTGAGAGAAAAAGAAAACACTTCTCAAATGCACCTGTGTAACCTGCAGCACCTTTTAGTGTGAGAAAAGTTCAGGTCTGACTGTTCAGGAATTCTGACTAAATAGAAACTACTTGCACATGACTGAGAAAGAAAGTTAAAGAAGAAACTGGTATCTGGTAATGAGATTAAAGCTCTCTTTTTTGCCAGATTTTACAAAATCACTACCTGACAGGCACAAAGATTTCCCAGAAGCACACTTTAAAAGCACGTATCATATCACAGTTTTTAGAAACGCTTATACAGGCTGTGTCAAAATCAAAGCAGAACATGTAAGGACAGAGTAAAGCCCCAGCTTAAAAACAACATTCCTGCTTTTTTTTTTTTTAAGTAGGGCAGTAAGTGCAATGCTTACAGGTTTAGTATTTTGTAAGTGCTATAATTCTTATAATATTCCATAATAAGAACTTACTTTTTCTTGTTTCAATCTAGGAAACTGCAATAATTTGGGCCGAAAGCCTTTATACCACTGTTTGCCACTAGCTGGGTATTTTCTGCAAATTTCAGCTACCACAATGGAACCATCTCTGGGAGTAAAATCAAGAGAAAATACATTGTATTGTCTGTGTTAAATTACATTCCAGACTTCTCTAGACTGAGAAGATTGAATAATAGGGTCAAACTAGGCACAGTATCAGTGGGTATAATCGATCTTTTCTTGCTTTGTTAAATTCACCGAGATGATGGCGTGGATTTGCCTGCCCTGATAAAAAATTGTTTAATCTGTTAATTTTGTAATGCCTACAGCCACTTTTACCAAACAGCAATTCACAGTTGAACTCTTTTGTCTACCCAAGCAATGGTCACACACCTAGTGTCCAACACAGACATACCCAGAAGTCATTGTTCTGTGATATCATGGCTTGAGGAGCTGCTGAGGTTGATTGTTCCGGGACTTGTGCGGTAATGCATGTCCCCCTTCTAGGTTCAGCCAGAGCAACAGTTCGTGAGTCATTCTGTGAACTGGAGGACTTAACGGATTCATGTTAGAAAGAAAGAAAACGTGCAC
Organism: Rhinoptilus africanus; assembly: GCA_013400135.1. Taxonomy (NCBI): domain Eukaryota; kingdom Metazoa; phylum Chordata; class Aves; order Charadriiformes; family Glareolidae; genus Rhinoptilus; species Rhinoptilus africanus. Next base: position 109,298 of record VXBO01007958.1, read on the forward strand.
AAATAAGGCACATCAGTTGGCTGACTTTTAGTTCACAACATAGTCCCACAGTCAGCTGCACGGGTATGATAGAGGGGACATGAACTGCAGCACTGGAGTAATGAACATCCAGGCACAGGAAAGACGACAATGCCTTAGACTGGCATTACCACTGAAGTCCTCTGTAGTGGAATTAGGGCTTGGGGGGGCTATCCCCTAAACTGAAACGCAGGGGGATAACAACAGCAACTGGTAGAGCAGCTAACAAATGATACTAATTCAACCGTGTTGCTTAATTAAGTCCTTTGCATAAGTTGCATATTGGCACCATTTAAGTTTCAACCCTCAACAGTCACTGTGAGATTAAACATTGCTTGAATAAACACCTCTACCTGTTAAGGACAAATCAGGTGAAAAGAAATTTTGCTACAGCTTAAACTAGTGTTATAGAACATAATGGAGGATTTTGTATTAAACTGCCCCTTCCATAGAGTTCCTCAACCTAAGTATCACTCAAGATACAGAAAAAAAAAAAGAGGCACCTGTGGTCTGATTTACAGCAGAGCTGAGTTTCCTTGTCAGAAGTTAGTGATAAGTATGATTTGAACGTAAGTTTCTAAATACTTGGAAAACCAGATTATAGATATTTTAGATTAGACACCCAACATTACTTGATTTAACTGTTTGGGTTTTACTCTCAGTACTGTGGTATTCCATATGTACAAGATAAACAGTTTTTATTTCAAACTTTACTAAAATGAATTAAGCAACAACAACAGAAATTGTAAAACGGAAGGTGACGTGCAGACTGCAATAAACTGTAAATAATTCATGGAGCAGTATACTGCACAAAATAACAAACTGTTCATAGGACCATACAACTATCAGACCTAAATCATGCTACAGGTCACTAAAACTAATTTCCTGCAATTGCAGCCAACCACATAATCTAATCCTTTTCCTAAATGTGCCAAATTGGTTTTAAGGATTATTGAATTGCTTGCCCATGATAGAAGAAGCCATAACCCAGCCACCTCTGGATTTTACTCACAATTTTGCCAGAAACTTCTAACGCTCAATCTGAATTTATTCCTGGGAAATTTCTATCTGTTCTTGTGCTAATGTTTTCCTTTAGAGTGAAACGTCATATATTCAGATAAATGAACAAAGATTTTATGACAGATTGGAATATAGCAGAGAAATGGAGCACCTCCTTCTGTAACATTTGTTTCACCCTGAATTCATCTTCCTTGAGCTTGGATGGCAAGAACTATTGTACATGACATAGCTCCTGCACATCACATAACACAACTGCTTTCCACCACTGCTGTAACCAATGTCATCTAGTATACTTGCCTCTTCCACAGCCATATCACACTGGTGACTCATAAATCGTTCTGTGATCAACCACTCACTACAGTTGTCCCCACCACAGCTGTTTCCAGTCACCAAGATCACAAATTAACAGAAACTCTCAGTATTAGTCCCGAAGAGTACTTGTACTTCATACTATTAAATTTCATCCCTTGTACATTATTCCAGTCCTTACAGTCATTCGGGTCTTGCTGGATTTTGCAGCCTTCATATGGGTTAATGACAGACATACTTTTTGCTATTGGCAAACTCAATTATCACACTCTTGTATCTCAATACTAAGATTATTAATGAAATTATTAAACAGGAACTCTTTAAATACTGGCCCTTGATGAGCTCCAGTAATCATAATCTCATAAAAGCACTTTCCTTTTCAATGCCGCTTGTTATCTTCCTTTTCACTCGCTTCCTCCCTCACAATATCATGCTTTCAATAATTAGTGAGCATTGATTATCATGTGCACCGAATGCACAGTCATTAAATAGGAGTCTTGCAGAAATAATATGTTCTTGTTTAGGTTAAGATCGTCTAATGATGCTTGTTTACCTAAAGACTAAAGTAAGGATTTATATAAATCTAGAGAAATTTTTTATTAATAAAAATTGTCTTTCTATTGTACTAACACTATTTGCAAACACTAGTTGAATCTGATACATAATACTAAGAGGTATGGAGCATTAAACTCCAGTGTTTTGCTATTGTTAAGGCAAAAGTTTCATAAATGATGAAATATTTTTGATGTTTCATTTTGAAAAATCATGCCTTGTTTCATTACTGAGCTAAATTAAAAACAATTGAAGAGACCCAAAGTTACATGGAATAAATGAATAAAATTCTCAGTGACTCACAAGGAAGTATTTTTTGTGAATCCAAACTAAGAAAAACATATTTTGAGTAAAAAAGGCTTTTGGATTGGCATAAAATGAACGTATTTTATGATTGTTTTGATTTTGCAATGGAACAAAAAAAAATATATTTATTAACCCACCCCTAGTTTTAGAGGCAGCATGAATTCTGGTCTACTCATACGCCATCCCCACCTCTTTGCAGGTTTTTTGATCTTTTAACACAGGTTTTTCAAGACGCAATTTAAAATTAAATAGCAGCATGGCAGAGACAGCTCTGGTCAACAAGGCCAAGTGCTGGGTCCTGCACTTGGGTCACAACAACCCCAAGCAGCGCTACAGGCTCGGGGCGGAGTGGCTCAAAAACTGCCCCAGTGGAAAAGGACCTGGGGGTGTTGGTGAACAGCCGGCTGGATATGAGCCAGCAGTGTGCCCAGGTGACAAAAAGGCCAACAGCATCCTGGCCTGTATCAGGAACAGTGTGGCCAGCAGGAGTAGGGAAGTGATTGTCCCGCTGTACTGGGCACTGGTGAGGCCCCACCTTGAGTACTGTGTCCACTTTTGGGCCCTTCACTACAAGAAAGACATCGAGATGCCGGAGCGGGTCCAGAGAAGGGCAACAAAGCCAGTGAGGGGTCTGGAGAACAAGTCTTATGAGGAGCAGCTGAGGGAGCTGGGGTTGTTTAGTCTGGAGAAAAGGAGGATGAGGGGACACATTATCGCTCTCTACAACTACCTGAAAGGAGGTGGTAGCAAGGTGGGGGTCAGTCTCTTCTCCCAAGTAACAGGTGATAGAAAAAATGGCCTCAAGTTGCGCCAGGAGAGGTTTAAGATGGATATTAGGAAAAATTTCTTCACCAAAAGGGTTATCAAGCATTGAAGCAGGCTGCCCAGGGAAGTGGTTGAATTGCCATCCCTGGAGGTATTTAAAAGATGGGTAGACGTGGTGCTTAGGGACATGTTTTAGTGGTGGACTTGGCAGTGTTAGGGTAACGGTTGGACTCGGCGATCTTGAAGATCTTTTCCAACCTAAATGATTCTATGTGTCACGCTATCTGCAAGTATAAATTCTGGAGAAGATTGGACTAATGGAGGAGTGGTAGTGCCTGCAAATCTCCCCAGTCTTAGCAAGAAAGCATTTCATGCAGGGATAAACACAGTGCCATGTGCATAAACAAGCCTGTAGTTCTAAGATGAAGACACAGAGGCATGTATCAAAAGCCATATGCACATCTGAGGTAAGGTTTTTGTACTGGTCCTCAGAAAAAGCTATGCGAAGCTTGAAACAAAGACAAAAATGTTGACAAGAGTGGGCCAGGGAGGAAGAAAATAAGGAAAATCACCCAGGAAACTATTGTATCACACGCATATGGCAGAAATAAAAAGTTGTTTACTGAAATGGAAAAAAAAATTTGTCATACGTATCAGTTAGGAATTGTGTACAATACAACTCAGTATTTATTTGAAGGCAGAAAATTTCATGCTGTTTTGCATGATTAACTACTGGCAGAAACATTTATTGAATAAAAAACCCTACAGATTTGTTAATTATATACTTTAAAAAAACGTGTTTCTAGCAGATACTTTATATGTCAGAGTGATTACATGTACCTTAGCAACCAGGATGTTATTGAAATTCTACATACAAGTGCATGAGTCATTTTAAGAGATTTAGTAAGTCTGACAATGAATGTTTAATGAATGGCAGAATCAGTAAGCTACGAGCTAGATTTTATAAATGTGTAAAGCTTGGTAAATTAATTTTGTTCATAAATGTGCTGATAAGAAAGGATAAATATCTGTGCTTTTTTTTTCAGAGCAATGTTAAGTAATATTTTCTATGTTGTCAAGTTATTTCTCTTATTTATCATCTGAAGCTTTTTACACAGCAACTTCACTTATCTCAGTTGGAAGGATTTGTTCTAAGAACATACATCATATCTCTCTTATCCTGCCCAAAATCTGAAAAAGATTCTTCTCTACTGGTCTGTCGGTACAAGTGTCATATATCTAAGTTACAGAAAACATCCATATAGTGTGTTTTACGTGCCTTCCCTGACACCAGTTTCCTGATGCTTCAGCTCTGATCTTCAATATACAGAGGCATTATCCATTTTTTTAAAAAACAGAGTGTTTTATAGTTACTGCACGCAATTTGCATAATGTGCTGCTTCAAAGATCATCATGAGGCACTTGAAAAAAAAAGTGAAATAGAATTTAGCCCTAAAGTAAAATTCCTTTCCACCTGGGAGATATGAAACTGTCCTGTTTCATGACAGTACTGTTGCATTCATTCCAAGGTTGAACACCAACTACTCGTGATTCTTTCCTAAGCAGCAGCTGAAGCACAAAATAGCCTATTATAAAATCTACAACAACACATGATAGAAATATTTACTTAAGCAAAAAGTAAAAATGCACTTTTAAAAAAAGCCTTGCCTGAAGTACTCAAGGTATTATATAAATGCAAGGTTTGAGGTTGAAAGAGCATTGATGCATTCTAGAATGACAGTTCTCACTTTCCTAGTACAGAAAACATATTTGCTTCTCTGTACTTTTCTAACCTCTATTCATCAGCTTAACTGTACTCATTGCTACTGTCTCATGCTAATTTGCATAGAGCATCAGTTAATGCCAGCTCAAAGATTTTTTTAGTACTCAGCTGTTAATTGATGCTGTGTGTGCTAGTCATACCTTGTTGTCAAAGTTTCTTTTCTTAAAATTCCTTTTACGAATCAGGAAGAAATTCTGATTAGTTATCAATCAGGTAGGAAAATTAATCAGAAGTTTCTGAACGTTAGAAATTCCTAGAATAGTGCATGAAAGAGAAATAGGCCTTTGCAAACACACTGTACCTGAGGAGATCTAAAAGTAATTGCAGGAAGGAGGTGGCTTTGACAATATAAAACTTGTTACTCATTTAATATAAACAGAGAATGATAGACATCTAATCCAAACTAAGCTCAAGTTTCACTGACTGTTCCTCATAATTTGCACAGGCTTTGCGGGATCACTGTTTTATTAGTCCAAAGCATAGCACACATTTTTCATGCAAAATGAGACTACGCCAGTTACGATTAAGCCAAAGATGGCTGTGTAACAGTTCAGAACCCTTATTTATAGACGTAAAACCTGAGGCAAAACCCCATTCTTTAAGTCTGTGCTGAAAGAAAAGCAGAGGAAAACAACATCTCAGCAGTGTGAATGAAAACCTGTCACTTTTTCTGATGTAACTGAATCTAGGGTGTGGTGCGCGCTTACTATCTTATCATAGAACTCATCCCTTGGTCTGTTTATGGTAAGGCACTGAGCAAGCCAGGCGTTTACAGCTCTTTTTGAACTCAAAAAAGTCAACTACAGTTATCAGCACTTGCACCACCAGCAACATCAAAACTAGACAGAATTTCTCAATGTACATTTCATTTTCATTTTAGAAAAAGGAGAAATAGTTAAGACTGTAATTCACTCTCAGGATCCTTGCATTTTCAAAATAGCCAAAGAAACGAGTGCTTAAGAAAAGAATCCTTAAGAAGAGTGCTTAAGAGTAGAACAAACCAGTAATTTGGATTAGTTCTTCATAAGGAGTAATTTATTTGCTTTTTTCCTGCTTTTAAATGATCCGGAAAAAGAGATTTAAAATTGTCCACAGAGTCGATAAACAAATCCTGTCTAATCTGCAGGAAGACTTCAAAAAGTTAGCTGTGAACAGCTCCATTTCTGGTGCATTGGTGACCGAAGTCCTCAGATGTTGTTTCTGTTCTGGTTGATTATACAGTAATCAACTAGAGGAATGCGGCACCACGTATTTGGATTGATTTTTAGAGTCTTGCATGGGAATCAGCATGCTAAGCACTGTAAAGACATGGGCAAAGTGCGTGCTCCTGCCTGACTGAACTGTGTCTAAACTAGCAAAAGGGGAAATGGGAGATGAGAATTTGACCAAAATTGCATAAGTGACTGATAGCAAACAAAGGAATCAAGATTTCCTGCATTTGAGCCCGATAAGCAGTGTTATCAAGCTGCTATACACCTGTAGAACTTACAGGGGAAACTAAATACTCCATTTTTTCACTTGCTAGAACGTGGGTAACATACTGGATTAGGAGACACAATTTTGAGTTCTCTGGTTTTGCCTCTTGTGTTCAGCCTGGTTTCCTAAGGAAATGAAACTTGTGCAATCACGGTGGGCGTGAATGGGTGCCTGTAGTAACTTTTGAACCTGTTGCCAAACTGTAGCAAAACTGGACACAAAATATTGGTCTCAAAGATAATGTAGTTCAAAGGTATAAGTCTCAAATGTAATGTAACACAAACGTGAACATCGTGGGTCAACTGTAGGTGCCAGACTATAGCCTGAGAGCAAGAAAATTCATGTGATAGAAATCATTCAATTTTAGCGTTGATGTTAATAGCACCACTCGCTGACCTCTTCAGTCACATTTTAGAGTCTTCCTCCGTATTAAGAAATTTATTAATTAAAAACCCAACAACAAAATGGAATCTCATGAAACAATGCAACATTAGGTCCTGCACTTGGGTCACAACAACCCCAAGCAGCGCTACAGGCTTGGGGAAAAGTGGCTCGAAAGCTGCCTGGCAGAAAAGGACCTGGGGGTGTTGGTGGGCAGCCGGCTGGATATGAGCCAGCAGTGTGCCCAGGTGGCCAAGAAGGCCAACAGCATCCTGGCCTGTATCAGGAATAGTGTGTCCAGCAGGAGTAGGGAAGTGACTGTCCCCCTGTACTGGGCACTGCTGGGACCCCACCTCGAGTACTGCCTTCAGTTTTGGGCCCCTCACTACAAGAAGGACATTGAGGTGTTGGAGCGTGTCCAGAGAAGGGATACAAAGCCGGTGAGGGGTCTGGAGGACAAACCTTACGAGGAACGACTGAAGGAACTGAGGTTGTTTAGCCTGGAGAAGAGGAGGCTGAGGGGAGACCTCATCACCCTCTACAACTACCTGAAAGGAGGTTTTAGAGAGATGGGGGCTGACCTCTTCTCCCTGGGGACAAGTGATAGGACAAGGGGAAACGGGTTCAAGTTATGTCAGGGCAGGTTTAGATTGGATATCAGGAAACATTTTTTCACTGAAAGGGTTATCAAGCATTGAAACAGGCTGCCCCGGGAGGGGGGGGATTCACCATCCCTGGAGGTGTTTAAGAAAAGGGTAGATGAGGTGCTTAGGGACATGGTTTAGAAGGGGTTTTTGTCAGGGTAGGTTAATGGTTGGACTTGATGATCTTAAAAGTCCCTTCCAACCTCAGCAATTCTATGATTCTATGATTCTATGATTAGGAACCGGAGCTTAAAGGAAGAAATCCAAATACAGTATTATTCATAATAAGACAATGAACTACAGTAACTGCTCGTGCACGGATGGCATGTGGATCTCTCCTGTCACCCTGTGGGTATCACATCTTTACAAATAGCCACAAGACCATTCAGATTTCCTCTGTGCTTCAGACGGTAAAACTGGTGGTAGCAGAAAGTCCTACTGCTGTATTTAAAGGAAGAAGGAAGAGAGAGAGATGAAAACTGGGGTGAAGCTACATTCATGACTGAGAATATTTAGTTAATGATCTCAGGCATTATACTTAGGAAAGGTCTACTGAAAAATATCAGCATAGACAAGGCCTCATTGAGGCTCAGGGAAGGCAATGATTCAACTTCTAACATTAGAATTTGCAGTTTGAGCATCTGTTTCATGTTTGAACTCACTTGCTCCTTTGCAAGTACTGCTCCACTTCCTACCTGGTGGGATACCCTGCCAAGAGTGTGTGAATGAAGCTGAAGAGAGGGTATAAATTTTAATTTGAGTCCTGCTGAGCAGGTCAGAAATTTTCTTACCCTTTTTAAAAACAACAGTTCCTGTACAGTTCAGTTTTCCACCCTCAGTAATGTGAGCAGTCTTCAACCAAACCAAAGCACACAATTTCCATCGTGTCACACACATTCATTCAGCATAAACAAATAATGGAAGGAGAGAAGCTAAGAAATGTTTTTATTCTGGTTGCTATAGTAATGAATACAGAAAAGGCTGATTGCACAATCGCTGCAATTACACATTTCAAGAGGGTGGTACTTTCAGACAGTAGTAATACAACTGCAATGCAAGAAAGTACTGTAATCAAGGAAAGATGGAAGCATGAGTCAACAGCCTGCTTGTGACGTATTTGTTGGCTTATGATGGAATATTTGAGAGAGGAAGGCTGGCTCTTGGGTAAGCATCAGATTTTCGACATCTAAATTCAGCAGTTTGCTCTTCCAGAGCTTTCTTTTGTGACCTTGACTATGTCATGCAGTTCAGATCCGGTGAAAAAGTGTTAACCAAAAGTTATGAGCAGGAACAGGGCATTTTAGGTGCTTGGCCATGGAGCAGAATGCAGAACCTTAAATTACTCAGATTGAAAACAGGCTGCATTCTGAGCAGGGATCAGCTGAATGTAGTCTATTAATGTAAATCCTTCTGAGAGATCATATCGTAAATTACATCATGTGAGGTCCATAAGTGGTCTTTGGTGAAAGGAGGCACTTCTTTCACTTGGAATCTCTCCTCAAGACAGGTTCCTTTCAAAGGGCAGAGAAGTCAACACTCTGTTTTTGCAATGTATTTATATTCAATGGCTCAGATGCTAGGAGCCCTCATGGAGATGTTCTCACTCACAGAGAGCACTCGAGCACTCATGATATAATTATATGGGATTATATGGGATGCCTTGGTTCAATTCCTTCTGCTGTCTGTGGAAATTCAAATCTTACCTCACTCATCTCTGTGGAAAAATGTCTTAAATGCCAGGCTATAGGACATTTAAAAGGGAAGGGTGGGCTCACACTCTCCTGTTCAATAATAAAGAACCTTGTGTGCACAGGGAATGCACACAACAAACATTGACACAACTACCAGAACACTTTCTTGGGAAGAGGACAAATTCGGTTCCATTTCTGTTACATTTAATATTAAGTAGTCCTTGGATCAAGTTTTTCAAGCAATGCAGCCAGAGAAGCAAATGGCCTATGGATTTTGATTGCTGGGGACTTACCGGCCTGTCCAGAAACAGAGCCTTAGATGCCACCAGGCTGAGGAATCAGCTACGTCAGGGTATTAAGAATTTTAACTTGTATTTAAAAAATTTGGAATACAAAACACTGTATAGACTGAAATATTAGTCTCGCTGAACAGTTGTCTGTTAGTAAAATGACAATGTTGGTAGTTCCCTACCTGCCACAGGTTCTGTTATTAACTACATTAGAACGGTGGGAAAATCAGAAATTACCACCATATGGCCATGGAAGATGAAATTACAACTGATAGTGATTTAACAAAGTTAAACAGCTTCAAATTAAAAGATTTCTTTAAGCAATTTTTCAAAGTATCAAAAAGATTAAAAGAATTTTAAAAATGCAAAAAGCACAGTATTTAATCACTAAAACGATAGCATAAGGTCTTTGTATAGTGGGAAGTTTTTACTGTTTCTCAAAACATATTTCATAAACCTATCACAGAGCACTTTGAATAATTGCCTTGTTAAATAGTTTGCCTTATGAGAGCCAAAGAGAAAGAAATAAAAAAGGAAAAGGAGATATTTGTACAACAGATAAATGAAATTTTTAAAAAGCCCAACACAATCTGGTCTATACATAAACAGCAGAAAAACGAAAGAGAGAAGTCACATGACTGAGATAAGCTTGTTAAATAGCCAGAGTGATCTCCTGAGTTTCCTCTTATCCCTGATGTTTCCAAAACCACCGAGATTAGAATTCAGGGAACAGGAGAATGAGGTAAATGATGAAAGTAGTGTTGAGGGATACAAACAATAATTGAAAACGTGGCTGCATATTAACTTGAACTGTATATAAGTAAGTGCAGGCAGTTAAAATAAAACATCAAAACAAAAGAAAAAATCAATGAAATCACTCTTTCAGTCCTGCTACTGCACAGTCTGTCATCTGCACAGCTCCAAAGGAACAACTTCCTATTGAAGCAAGCCGAACATTAAAATTGCATTTGTTTATCTGAGCATCGTCACCACAACCATTAGCATAGCACAGTCTTGAAAATTTGTATGAAGATGAAATGGTCCAGCACATCTACATACTTGCCCAACTTCTAACAGTGATGACTGTAAAGTCACCATGGCATGTGAATGCTTCCCAGTGGTGGGTCAAGCTGAATCTTCTGTAACTGGTACTTTATTGTCATTTCTCTCTAATGTGGAAATATGCATTAAACTTTTTTTGGCCACATGCATAAATACTATTCTGTAACTAATGTGGAGAATACTAGTGCTTGGCATGTTCCTAAAAGCAATGTAGAACAACTTGCATTAAGAATGCTAGTTCAGTTATGCTGACTCACTGGTCATACAATTTATTGGCAATGTTTTTCCCTTCTCCTCTTTCTTTTCTGACCTTTTAAAGACAGATAGATACAGATAGTTTAAACTCAAATTTTACAATGTGCTTGTATTTGACAAAGAAATACCACGCACCGATTTTTTTTAACTTGTGAGTTGTCCTGAACAAACATTAACAACACTTCCTTTCAAAATTCCAAAGATGTGACAAAATAGGACAGGTAGATAGGAAGAGAGAAAACACACCCAAACAACCACTTTTTAGACAGAAATAGAATCTCTAACTTTCACTACTGGGTTATTTTCAGATTGTCATAAGACTTCACTGTTGGTGTTTATACCACAGGATTTTCGAAGTTTTCAAAAGTTTTAAAGAAAGGTACTGCTAACTCTTTTGTACAGGTGACTGAAAACACAAAGTAGAAAGCTGCAAACTAACAACTGAAAAAAACAAACAAACAAAAAACAAAACCAGAACAAAACAAAACAAAATCTTCTAGTGGAGTTTTGGATACATTGTCTAACCCTCTTGTAGCCTGACTACCAGAAATCTTAGCACTAAAGGTGCTCCATGTATCCTGACAATTGTGCATTGTTTTCTAAGTTAGATGTTCACAGAGACACCTATAATTAGAGACTATGCTCCTGAACTATTGCCCAAGAACAATATACTTGGGCTAGAACTTTATGAGAACCCCTTAATATTGTCTCTCAAGGAGCTCCTAACAAATAAGGATTTCTTTTAAACCAGTTCAATTTTCATCATATGACTTTGCAGCCTGTTTGCCATTTTAAAATAAAGAGTGGGTTTGAATGTGTTTGCTGATTGGTGCTTAGATACCTTCAAACCGTGTGACTATTGACATGGTATTAAGCATTGGATTTGGTACAGGTTCACAAATACATTCTGTTCAGTACCGTTATAGCTACTCTCCCTGACTAAAACTGAATCCAGCAATAGATAATGCTTCTAATCTAGAAGAGGGACAGTACTGTTATTCTGACAATACTGCTATTCTGAGCAGTCCTTTTAAACAGGAAACAATATGCATTGCTTTAAAGCTTGGAAGATGAGGAGCTATAAAACCGTGAGGAGAAGGAAAAGATCTTAGGAGTTCCAGAAAATCTGCATGATTTAGATTTAAGTAATCTGACATTTCCCCTGTATTCATTTTACAGCTATCCACAACAGACCACAAACAAAGGTGATCCATTGTCTCTGTTTACTCAAAATTTTCTTTATTGCATTCTTCTGGCTGATCTTATTCTCAACATAATTTATTGCAAAGTGTCTATTGAATCCAGCAAACTGAGGTACACGTCTTACATTACAAGTCTGATGGTACCAACATAGGCAGGTTAAGCATTCACCTGTAAAGAGTCTAAGCACAGTTTTGCCAGTATTTTGGTCACCCACATCTTCAAGGTATTTTCTCCATTCATGCTTAATATCCCTAAGAAATATAGAGACTGACCAGTGCATTGATCTATCCTGAGGATATTCTTCAGGGACAAAGTAGAAAGTCAACAAAGTACTGGTGTGTGTCATGATTTTTGTAAACCGCTATGTAAAATAACAGGATTTTTTCTAACTAGCTCCAAATACATTACAAAATATCAGTTTTGTTCAGCTGAAAAGGCATCAAATAAATTCTTCAGCCAACCACCCTTCCTTTTGGAGTACATGCAGAGCATACAGCCCCCCGGTCAAGCCATGTGTCTACAGACTAACTGAGAACAAGACAGCACATGAGATACAAATGGAGTCCTAGAAAGATTATCTTTCCCTTAACGCATACATACAGCTGGTAAACGCATCATTTTCAGCCCACATCTACATTTTTTTCTTTTAAGTAATGTCCAAGTTACTGTTAATCCTTGTATCACTAACAACAGACCTCAGCAGCCACTGCTATTACCTGCAGCCATGCTGCCTTTATTCTTAACTCTGTTCTGTTCCTACCGATCCGCCAGCACCAAAGGTTCAGTGGGTTGCTGGAATGTGTTTGAAGGAAGATGCTCTTCCTCCCCTCTGGTCTCACTTCCTCTTGTCCCCAACTGACTCAGACACTGAGCATACAGAAAGAAACATCGAGAGGGGCAAGCAAAACCTGGTGAGAAGGGAAAAGAGCATGTCCCTTAAAGAGTCCTTCAGCAGAGGAGGAGCACGGGCCTTACCTATGTGACATATCATGTCCACATACATTTTCAGCACTCACTCCAGTGTTCAGTTCAAATCAGCACAACCTTGCACTTCAGGGCGAAATCCCCTTGGAAAAGGCTCCTGCCCTGCAGATGAGATCAGAAAGGGCAGAGAAACACCACTTCTTACACACCCACGTGCTGTGAAACCCCTGTGATTACTCCTCATTTCTCCTCACCTCAACTGTCACTCTTGACACAATCCCTACTTTGTCACTGGAAATAACAAGGGCAAAATCACTAACACTGGCTTCAACCACTGCAGCGGCAAAATTAAATTTTGCCCACTCAGTTTGGAAATTTTGAAGCAGCTCTGTCAGAAACAAACCACATGGAAATCACATCTACATTTCTTTCCAACTCGAAGGAGCACTGTAATTTTAGCTGCTATTGGCTAAACAGAAAAATTTTAAGTAAATATTACATTAAATAATCCCCCTCCCCCGCTTTCTGCGAGCCCAACTTTCATCCTGTCATACTGTCAAAGGGACTGTTATACCCACAGCAATTTACCTGTGAAAACACTTTAAAAAGATTAAAATAATACACATAATGTATTTCTAGTGAGTGGTGTCACCCATCTTGCTGCTGACCAAGAGATATCCTGTAAAGGAAGTAGCTAATCACTGTCTCCTTGGAAAATGTTTACAAAGGGACGTTTGGGATGATGTTATCTACATCCTGTTTAAGTAGCTGTTTTGTTCTTCTAAAGCAGATGGTGAGCCAAAAAGAAGCATTCGTAGTAGTATTGTTATGCTTTTCCTTTCTGAATCTTGAGTCTAACTGTTTCTGGACAGTAGTACTTTCAAGGGTACCAGCTGCTTTCCACCTTATCTTTCCATACTTTATACCCATGCAATTCAAGAAAGAAGGTGTTGCAGCATGGTTGGGGTTTTGGGGGAAGGGGGAGAAGGAAGGGAAGTAGATTCACTTTTGTGCAATTCTTATCAAAATCCACCAGTAAATTGGCATCCTGAAGAACTGAATCAAAACTGATCAAATATCCTAATTCTGAAAGACCATAAAGTACAGAAAACTATTTTGCTATGGACTACTGGAGGGAAATAGAAGTTATGATGACAATGTTTTTGGACTCACTTATAGTAAATAAAAGCTTTTATCTGCCCCTGATGCCAGAATTAAATGTGCGTTTGGTCTTAGTGACAGAGAACACAGATTTCAGTTAGCAATATCAATACCTCGCACTCCATACTGCAGTATCATAGTATCTCAAAGACAGCCCCACTATGGGCTACTTCTGAAACAGCTGGACATCAATTCAAGGTAGGCAGATGATGCTCCTAGGCAGATTATCAGTGCTTACTGTATTTCAGCACTCCCCTAAATAGGAAAACCCCAAAATCTTTAATCAGTACAAAGGCTGAGGTATTACTTGTAGGACTGAGCCTCAAAGACAGAGAAATCAGTGTGCTTCTACTCAGAAGAATGCCACCAGCTAATAACTGACTTACCTGGTCTGATTTACCAGAACAGATGTTTTTATATATTACCAAGATATACGTTCATTGCTTGTCTTACTGGAACAATTAATTTTAGTCCACTGTTATTTAAAGTCTTCCAGAGTAAAAAAACCAACAAAAAAATCTAACAGTTTCAGTTACATATAGCTGACAGTGCAAGACTATTGCCAATTAACAGCTTGCAAATTATCTGTACAAACAACTAATGACAAACCTAGGCATGGTTCTTGAAATGTTAAACTCTTTGACGACTTTTAACTCCTTCATGGAGTGAAAATACAAGAAAGAGAAATTAAGTTATTAAAAAATATGAAATACCTAAAGTTTCCTGGAATGGCTCACTTCTTTGTCTGAAAACAAGAAAAAGGGAAGAGGAATTTGGCCATTTTGGGGTGTTAATCCCCTGCCCAGAATCTCAGCCAGGGTACTGATGAAGCTCAGGTACTGGTGCACTGTTACGTACTGCCTGATGCATATATCCACCTACAGGTGTCAAATTTCCTGGACTGAATGCCTAACCTCTAATTTGGGTTGCAAAATCATGCACTTGTGTATAGTGTGCATCACTGGAATGTATGAGCACTTTCACAAGCATGAATGCAATTATTTTCAGAGTATTACTAAGCAATTGGATAAATTATCACCAGCACAGCTCTAGGTCAAGAAAAGACTTTATCAACCATCTTTGTGAAGTACAGTGAGATTGTTTTTCCCATTTAACATGGGGAGCAGAGGCACAAGGGAAAGGCCACAGAAGCTGTGGTACTCAAAAAGAGACAACTAGGACCTTTTTTATTCCAAAAAATTAATTAGCACTACTTAGTACTTTGCATTATCTAAGTACACGTTTTAATTTAATTTTCACTAGGGAATGCTCAGATTCATGCAGATAAAAGAATGGCCAGTCAGCATTCAAAACCTGAGGAATACAGTCAATAAATATGTAGAAATCCCTTTTTCAGCATTGCTGCTTCAAGAGCAAGGGACTGTAGGGGAGTCCATCGAAGATTCAAAAGCAGTTTTCAACTATCTCCGCCATCAGACCATATTTTTACTTCTACAGTCCTCTTTCTTTAGTGATTACAAGCAGTTTACCTTCTGTAACCAAAGCAGTCGAAAATAACAACTTCCATCCATATGCCTCCTTATTTGCCCCTACTACATATCCATACTATAATCTGAATGATGCAGAGATGCTATGAATGAGACTGTATCTTGTTTCATAGTCAAAGGCAATATTGACATCTATACACACAGTGAGGCAAATGATTCTCCTAATTTTGGATTGCACAATTATTCAAGAGGCATCTCTACACTGTAACACTGTCATAACTGCTGTGGCTTAAGGACAGAGGCAAGATAAGATGTATAGGTAGAGATAAGGCTTTTTATTAGACTGACTAGTACAATATAGGAAAAAGTAGGCTGATTTCTAGATGTTGCTATTTTTAAAGATTAGTAAAGATTTCAACAACATTTCCTACAACATTCTTGTATTCAGTTTGGGACATTAATATCTGGATGGGTGGACAACTAGATACCCATCTCGTAAAAAGCTGTTCGGATGGTTAGGCTCAGAGGGTATGGGTTGTACTCTAACCGGACGCTTGCAGTGAGTAGCACAGGGATCTGTCCTGGGACCTGTCCATTTCAACACTGATATCAATAGTCTGGGTGGGGGCGACGAAGTGCACTCTCCTCAAATGTGCAGGGAGCATCAAATTGGGATGACAATTCAGTATGTTTGAGGGCAGGGCTGCCATCCAGAGAGACCCAGACAGGCTGGAGGAATAGACTGATAGGAACTCCTATGAAATTCAGCAAGGACAAATGCATAGTCCGGCACCTGGGAAGGAAGAGACCCTTGCACCAATGTAGGCTGGGGACTGACGCGCTGTGGAGCAGCACTGCTGAAAAGGAGATGGAGGTCTCAGCAGGCAGCAAGCAGCACACAAGCCAGCGGTGTGCCCTGGCAGCAGAGAAGGCCAACAACACCCTGAGCTGTATGCACAGGCGCAGAGCCAGCAGGTCGAGGGAAGTGATTACACCACCTCTACTCAGCACTCGTTAGAGTGAGTCCAGTTCCGGGCTCCCCACCACAAGAAGGACATGGACAAACTGGAGCGAGTTCACCAGTCCACTGAGATTGCTTGCCCTGTGAGGAGATGCTCAGGGAATTGGGCCTCTTCACCGTGGAGAAGAGATGGCCTCGGAGGGGGTGTAATAGCAGACTGACAGTACTTCTGAGAAGGTTACTGAGAAGGAGCCAGGTTCTTCACAGCAGTGCATGGCAGGAGTATGAGACAACCAATAAACTGAAACAAGAGGAGACACTGATTGGATATAAGGTAAAATTTTTATTTTAAAATTTTCTTTCAACCATGAGAGCAGTCGAACGTTGCAACAGGTTGCTCAGAGCAGCTGTGTAGTCCTCAGACTTGGAGACTTTCAAGATCCAACCAGATAAAGCCCCGATCAACCAGGTTGAGTCCCACAGCTGGCCGTGCTTTTAGCAGGACGCTGGATCTGAGGTCCCTTCCAAACTCAGTCCTTTTGTGACTCTCTGCAGAAGCCCTTTTCAATTCTACTCAGAAGTTTGTCTTTTTCTAACTGTGCTAGTCGATCTCATAAAAGATATTGCCTTTACCTACAAACCATGCCTTGCCTATAATTTCCAAGACTGAAAACCACAGATGTTCCATCAGGCGGGGCATATTTACACCTACATGGGTCATTACTAGGACTGGACTCAATTGAATCTATCCCACGACCTTTGGCATTTGAGTTGACAAAATGACTCGGAGAAGCAGTAATGACAGCCTGAGTGTTCACTGAGAGTGGTGGAGAACTCATGGCTGGCAAATAAGCTAAGAAACGCTCTGGCAAATTCCAAAACCAGTGAAACCCAGGTACTCCATGCTCTACTCTAGGTTCTGCAGGGAAGTGCTTGCTAGTAGTTCTAGACCTGCCTGAGAATTTTCCTTTCCTCTTCCTCTTCCATAAATTCTAGTCTTGTCTCTTTTCCACCTTTTTCAGTTCAAGGCTGTCTGCTGGACATTAAAAGGTTTAACAGAAGCAGCCTTTACAGCAGAAATATCAATAAAGAGGTAGATTGGATAGGTAGATCTTTTAGTAGTATAGCTACTAACTTTGCAAGATGTCTTGCATATAATGTACACAAACCTATGGTCCTTAAACATGAGGAGGCAGTGGCTATTGGGTGCTCTCAATTCCTTCTGTTCTTGCAGAAAAGCTGGAAACTCAGAGGTATCTTATTGACAATCCAAAGCACTCAAATAAGATTAGTCCAGTGTCCTTCAACCTGACTTAAAGTTCATGTTTACAAAGATTCACATTCTTCTTAATTCATCATCCACTCTCTCAGTCCTATTACACTTTCAGGTCCCATTCTGCAATCATGAGTTTTATTGCCTCCTACTTATAAATGAAAGCTCAAGTGGTCCAAACAGTCACCCTAGAACATACACCACTGAAGGAAGATACCTGTAATAAAGTCACAAAAACTAACACTGTTAGAGGGCACATTGCTTCAGAAAGTGGAACATTCCATCCCTAGCCACTATGGCGAAGATGTGTCAAGAGAAAAACAGCATGAGAATTACCATGTTCTGATAACCTCAATGGGGTTATCAGACCAAAACCTTCACTAACACAACTTTCTAAAAATAGAAATGTTTGATAAATTAGTGAAAGCACCCAAAGCCCAGATCATCCTTATCAAAA
This sequence comes from Rhinoptilus africanus, assembly GCA_013400135.1. Taxonomy (NCBI): domain Eukaryota; kingdom Metazoa; phylum Chordata; class Aves; order Charadriiformes; family Glareolidae; genus Rhinoptilus; species Rhinoptilus africanus. Next base: position 127,277 of record VXBO01007958.1, read on the forward strand.
GTTATGACCCAGGCTTGGAGCAAGACACTAGAAATGCTCTACCAGCTGTAACAGAAATCGACACTCACACCAACAAAAACTGTTCTAACAGCTACAGACTTTGATTATAACATGGAAGGACATTTAGATGATGCCTTAAATAGGGCTGCTAATCCTACCAGCTATATAGGATAGCCACACTTTTGGCATATCGTAGCTCAGATGAAAGAAGTATTTTCATGTGCAATTACTAGCAGGCCCTCACTGACAACAGCTTGTTAAACACAATGATTCTGATTGCTACCTAGTTTGCATGACGTATGTTGACTTTCCATACAGTGACTCTTCATAGCTTTCCATGTGCTGTCCTTCTTTCCAACTATGTTAGCAAGCTTTTCTCCTTTTATGGAATTGCTTCGTACACTAGATTGCCTGGCTTGCCTTTTTAATGTTGTCTACTGACCCCAGCCCCTAGCAGATGCTCTGTCAGTGCCAAGGAACCTTCTCATCCATGATCCCACAATGGCACTGAAAAGCTTTTGGAATCAGGCTGTGATTTTACAATGATTTTACAATGATCTGTGTAAAACAGATCTAAGTGAAAGCTACTGGAAAAAATTGCGGTCTTGCTCTTTTGCCATTATTTGGTTGTGGCAGCAGTTGAGCTAATTTGAGTGGGTGGTGAATTAAATAATTGATGCTGTATGGCACAACACGCATCATTTTTAGTTGGGTTGGAGTTTAGTCTAGTTTTTTCCATAATCGATTTTTGTGTGCAACTCACCATGTGGCTGTACAAACTCCACTAGTTGGCCCATTGTAAAGAGCAGGAACATGGACCCAGGAAAGACGGCAAGTTAAAAGAGCTTAAAGTAGGTATGGAAAAACAGCTTAAGAAAATTATTTTCACTCTACCTCAAGGCCAAGCTAGGTTTTTGGACTTGCACTAGCTTGGAGGGAGAAAGGCACACCTTGCAGTACAACCGAACTTCAAAGATCCAGCTTGCTCTGAGGCAGTAAGTTGGTCCCTTCACTTGGTTCCAGTGGTAAAATCCAATGTATAAGTTGTTGCGGGATCTTCCAGGAATCTGAGCACAACAGTATAAAAATGCATCATTGGTCATGTTCTCTTGGGAGCAATATGGCCCATCCTAGCCATCATCATCTTGTTAGCATGGCTCCTTTGGATCTTATATTTTAAAGTAATCATCTACTGATTGAAAGTCTGAGAACACTAGAAATATCTTGCATTTCCACAGAGTAAATCTCCGATCCTCCAAGGACCCAAAACAGTCATGAAACTACTTCATGGTAGGAGGCCATTTCATCTGAATAATATCACATTCAAGGATCAGAGTGCTGTGTGGGCATGCAAGTTACAATTGGATTGTTGTATGAGATTGTGTACTGTAAGATTTGCATATGGATTACCTTCTGACCACAAAGCTAGACGGTATTCCTTCTGTCAAAACTCCATTTATTGGCGTGGGTATGCACACACATGAAATTCTCAAGGAAAAAAAAAGTGTTGAAAAAAAAGCCAAGATAGCTGGGATGTACTTCTCTGAAGTAGAATTCAGCCAGGAGATTGACTTAACAATGCGATTGCTACAGGTAATAGCACAGACCACGTGATCTGTGTTCTTGGCTATATATTAATGCATTTGTATTTCTTAAACCACAGTGACCTTCAAGCTCTATGCTAAGAATGAGTTTAAAACTTACTCAGAAGAATGTCACCTACTGAATCACTGATGCGATTTCCAAGTGTATGTAGGGTTTTTCCTCTTCCCTGAAGGTCTTCTGCAAAGCACAAGTCAGGTTGGCACAGGTCCTGTTGTGATAATAGTGGTTACCGCTGCCTCTGAGAAAATGCCAGTGAGCTGCGTCCTTTGCAGAGTCGATCATTTTGGAGACCTAAAGAGAAATGTGCCCTGGTTGTTGTCAGAGAATTACTTTGAATACCTAAAACTTACCAGTTAAGGCTTAAAATTAAAGAAACAGTTTGTGAAAACTGTCTGGAGCTCGGTGTGAGGCACGACGGCATTATGATGCCCCAGTGATCTTTGAGAATGTGAACTGAGCTCTCAAAACAAGCTATTGACAATGCAGGTGCCCCGTGACCCAGTACTTTCATACTGCTCCGTTGAGTTTATTTCCCAACAAAAGACCATTTGGTGAAACTGTAAGTCACAGGGTTTGGGGTGAGTTTGCCCTTTTCGTATTTTCTGACCCGTCATTTCTCCTCAGAAGTGGCGGAGCTGCCAACGTTGAGCTGGAGGAGCTCTCAGGAACTGGGAACTGTGATACACGGACCATGAAAAATACCAGGTCCCCTTCCCTTGCTCTGTGATTGAACTTGGAGGGACAGCGGGAGCTGCCGAATGAGCACAGGGGCTTTAAAAGATAGTAACTGTGAAGGTGCCTCAGTTTTGTGCCCCCGCCCCAAGGCTGGTCGCCCGCTGCGGGTACCACGGCGGGGGC
>VXBO01007958.1:130395-162966 GCA_013400135.1 Rhinoptilus africanus
CACAGCTTTAATCTATTTTGCTTGTCAAGTAGCTGCTGGCAGGGGAGCTGTGCTCAGGAATGGTCAGTTTCAGGCGGCTCACCGGCGGAGCTTTGCCTGTCCGGTGTTGCCAAGTCGGCCACAGTGTTACGGTAAACGTTTTCGGGGGTGCGGACACTTTAGTTTTTCTACACTGTGTCGCCAAGACCTAAAATACCTTCTGCCGTAACTCCTCCTGTCTTACGACTGCATTGCTAGGGATCCTCTGCCCTGCGTTGCAGAGGCACTGGGGAAAAAAGTTAGGAGAGGAAAGAAACCCCTGAAAGCTGCTTGGGGCCTTGCTCTTTTTATTTTAGAACAGGAAGTCTGAGCACAGAGCTAAGAGGGAGATTTAGAGAAAGGGGGAAGGGAAGAAAATACTTTTTTCGTAGCCACTGTCAGCTTGGGGACGGAGGGGCTGAGTGATGGTCACTGCTCTGCGGGGTCAGGCCCCTATTTTCCTGACTTTTCCGCAAAACTATGGAGGCTTGGGGTCAGTGTTGGGCTGTAAGTGGCATCATGTGCAGTTTTGTGGCTTTCTCAGCGTTCCACTGAGACAGAAGTTTAGGATAAGGCTTTTGAAGATCACTGGGATGATGTAGGGTCCAGTCTGTCTTCGTAAGGCGTGCATAATTCCAACTTCATCCAGGAGTGCCTAACTTCATTCAGGGATGTTTGTGTCTTTACCTTTCCTACCTTTATGTAACGCCTACTGGATACATTTCCTGTGCCTTTTCTTCCCAGGACTGTCAAGTTTTATTAATAAAGTCTTGCATATTTTTCCAAGAAAAGCTGTATCAAAGTTTAAGATAGCGTCTTAAGGGTGCTGGACCCACTTGTTTAGGAAGACTGTGAAGTGTAAAATGTCGCTGAAATAAACCCAAGTTGCATTGAAACAGCAGTGGTAGTTGCCCTTTTGGGACCTCTATGGTTATGCTCTCAAGTCAGATTTTGAACTGGTTTCTGTTATTTGCAGGGAAAAATCTTTCATCACTTTTTATCGACATAACAATGTGCCTATTTACTGTTTCATAAAGAGTTAAGAACTTATATGCAAATAATGAACGGCCTATAATATTATCTGTAAACATACACATTCTTGAGCTCCAAGATACGTGATCAAAATACAAATACTAAAACTAGATATGTGCTTTATTTTGGTCTGTTTTACCTTTATTATTAAAAACATTAGTTTAGTCATGTATGCAACTATAAAACAACTTAGTAGGTAATGATAATATAGAACAGGTGCAAATTAATTATTTTAAATTAAATTGTGAAATACTCCACTGTAAAGTTGTGCTGATATTTTGTTTGCTTAATAATGATTTTTCCAAATGAAATCAATAAAACAAGTCTGATGTTTTCCAATGTGTGTAATAGTTGATCATAGTTATAATTTTTTTTCTCCATTTTTTTTCTTGTTTGTGGGCACACAAACCTGTGGTGGTAAATAACTGCAGAACAATATTCCTGTTGCATAGTTTGAGGAGGTTTTGTGCTTGTGTTGTAATTGTAACTCCCCAACAAAGGCACAAGACTTCTGGTAATCTTGAGAGATCATTCAAGGAGTTCTATAACAGTGTGCTCTACAGTCCAAATTTAGCAGGGGAAAAAAAAAGTCTATTACTGAGCAGTCTCTTTTGTGTACGTATTAAGTGGGAGGGTTATCTCTTAGAGCAACACTGTAGCTACAGGGAATTAATTATCCTTTAAATCTCTCCTCCTTTCCCATGCAGTGTAAAAGTTACCACTCCATCTTCTTGTATTTACTTCGCTGTTGTGCTTTCTTTTAGGCAACCTGCCCAAGCATGCAGCACTGCCCCTGTTTCAGCGCTTGAGCTGAAGCAGATCGGTCATTCTCCCAGCCTTTCAAATCTTGCCCAGGTCACGATGATGCCGTTGGGGCACTTAGCCAAAGGGGCCACTTTGGAAGATCTTCTTGAAACCTGCATTCAGTCTTTTGGTGAGTGTCTGGAGGTTTTTAGAATCGTATTAATTTGCTTCTGTCCTGGCTACGTTTATGTCACTTGCTAGTGAATTGCATTGATTTATCAGTGGAGTAGAAAGGTGTAACTGAGAATTTTCTATACTGTAGGCGACGGCATATTTCTATAGGTTTGTGGATCTATTTATGCATGTGTGATTAATATATGCAAAGAGATTAGTGTGGCTACTGCTTTTTGTTGAGAGAATAAGACAAATGCCAGTCATCTGTACTTCTGTGTGTGCTTTTTGTTGTTCCTTCAAGTACCAATTTGGTAAAGTTTAGCAAGTAATCATTATATTTTGCATATTACAGGAATATTCTCATAATGCGTGTAAATAATGTGTTTAATATAAACATTTTGAAATGAGCAGGGCTATTTTTAAACCAGGCAAAATAACATTTGATTGCTTCTTGCATTATCAGTATAGATTTAAAGTTGATTCTCTAAAAAAGGGAAAGAACCCAAACAAAAATCACAGCTGTATGCCTTTTTGAGTCTAGCAGTTATCCATTTGTCTTTTTACAGTATGAATTGTAATATATGGACAAGCATGACTGTTGCCTGAGCCCTATATCCCTCGTTTCCTTTTCCAACTTTCTCATTCGTAAATATGGGGGGGGTTTATAGTATTAAAATGTGTTAGTACTGAAGACACTTAACATGATTCTGAATAATTTGCCTGTAAGTAGTGCATCTGTTCGTTAATGCTGTCTTTCAGTGCTATGCTATGAGCTGTTCACAAAGCATATGTGGCAAAGTCTAAGTTGCGGAGTAGTCCTTAGAAAATAAGTGTACTTGAACACCCACTAAGCTCTGAAATAATTAATCTATATAGTTAAATAGTAACACATAGTTCTGATCTAGTGATACAACATGTAAATACTGTATACACAATGACTAATCTTTCACATTAATTGGAAATGCTTTTTTTTTTAACTCTAAAGCCCGCTAATCAGCATGTGCAGAGCAATGCATGTCTGAGAAAAGTTGATGAAACATGTAATTGTCATTAATGTTTTGCTTCTTTTTGGTGTCTTTTCTCCTGTGTTTAATTATTGATAAGAACATATCCACTGAACTGCTATAAAGCCCTAGTTCCTAAACAAATGTTGATTCATATTCTTACAAGTTTTGGTTCACTGGGAGTGAGATAAGACATCTAAAGTGTGTGTAAGACCTTCATACAGTTTTAATATTGTGACTACTTGACCAATATTAATGTGCTTGGGGTATTACAAATATAACATTATAAAAATCTAGTAAAATGATTACAGTGGTTAATTTCAAGTAGTGTAGGTGAAACCCTGAATGGAATATTACTGTTAGCTTAATTATCTTAATACTTTTTCAATACTCTATGCATATCAGCATACACATGCTTATGTGTTCTCAGATTCCTGCACATCCATATATTACAAGGACCAAGGTGACAAAGAAAAGCAAGCGTACCTGTCCAGTTCAGCTATATATGTGTGTGAATCTTTCTAAAGAATTTCATGCTTCAGTTAGAAAATTTACCACAGTCCACTAAATAGGGTTTTCTTGGACCTTGACAAGTGGTATGTAGGTCTAGCAAAGTGAATTGTAGTGCACCTGCAAACGTAATCGTAAACTCACTAAGGACTGCTAGAATTATGATGTGTGCTGCAGAAATTTAGACACGTCATTGGGCGATTCATAGTGGTATCTGTATTTGTACATCCTCTATGACATTATGCATGTTCTTAAGCTGTGTTGGAATTCCCCAGTAGGGTATTTAAATAAATTGTAAAGCGCAACTGTTACAAGTATAGATAACCTACATAACGAAGTTCCTTACAGAAGGTTCTCATGGCTACCAACAAAAACACTCTGAAAAGTTCATTCACATCATCATGCCAATAAAGGAAGAGACGGAAAAAATCTAATCTGGGAGTTTGAGGAGTGGTGGGGGTAAGCAGAAAAATGGTGGGAAAAAAGCATAGTTCCTGAATGACTACGAGTAAACTTGAGTGAGTTTCTCGCCATGCATAGTACTAAAGTAAAGCTATTACCCTGTACTCTAATAGTTCTATCCATACTGAGGTTATATCTTCAGTCTCAGATGTGATGAGCTCTCATATTTTGTAAATTATTCTAGAAATTCTTTATTGTGATCTAAGCAAGTTGTTAAAAATACAGATGCCCCCCACCCCAAGACGTCAGCACAGATTTCCTTTGTATATTTTAAGTTTACTTTCTAGAAAACGTCCTTGACTCATTTGCTCCCTAGGGTTAAGGAGAACAACAGGCAGTAGATAGAGATGCTGATGCATCACGTTTCAGAATATATACTGCATCATGTTAATATTATACTACATTTGCTAGTATTACGTATACAATTACAACTACAGTTCCTATACAAAGTATACAGCAGAATTTATGTTCCTAGACTCAATTATGCAAGTATGAAGAAAGAAACTAGTGTGTGAAAGAGGCTGCTGTCAACAGTGATATGTAAGGGGAAGTTGGCAGCCTTTTGCCATATATGCAGAGAATATAACAAGAAGGTCTAACCAAGAAGGCATTAAGAATTAATACACACAGCTGTGAAGAGCGCAAGTATAAATTAGTTATCTTACAGAATGGATAAATGAGAAAGGGGGATAAGCTAAGTTGAAGTTAAGAGTGAGAAGGCTAAGCTTTGTCACAGTGGCGTAAATGGATTCCAGGGTGTTTTGTAAAAGGATAAATTTAGTCCAGAGAGATAAGTTAATCCAAAACCTGTGCTAAGGAGGTGAGGAACAAAGATTGGATCTTGGAGTTAGTGATATTGCCTGCGAGTCTACAAAAGTGCTGGGTAGAAGACGACACTAGAATGTGGACAGAATAGTGCAAATCATAATGGTGGTGTTTTACCTGATAATTACAAAAGTAGAGAGTTAGGAGGCCTTTGTTTATTTATTTATTTTAGAAAAGACTAAAAGCTTATTCAGTGTAATTAACTTAAACATCTGCTTTGGGATGATTAGTGTGTGCTCTTTCACCTCTCAAATTTGGTGTTCTTTAGCTTGAACTATTGAATGATAGCTATGTGCTTTAGACACAGAAACAGTGAGGGTCATAGGAGGTAGTGTGAAGTTAGTAGATGATCACTACATCTGAGAGACTGGCATTACACCAGTGTTTATTCAATAACATCATGAGAAGGAGTTGCTGAAAGTAGAGGTTTCTTCAAGTCCCATGAAAGGTTGCATCAGGATGAACAAGATGAATCATCCTGCAAATGAATTGCTAAAAGTAAAGGCAACAGAAAAGCCATGATGTAAACTAGGGCAGGAGTTCAGGCAAAATAGCGTGATGGGAGACTGAACGCAGGAAGTGTCTTAAAAAGGAATCTGAGATTAGGAGAAGATTTGTAGAGACTTGAGACCGCTCTCTTCAATTTAAAGAGAAGAGATTTGATTATATAGGAAAGTTAGTCAATACATGTTCTACATGACTTGGAAGATCTCTCAACATTATAAGTAGCTACAGTGTGCTATTACTGCTGTGATCTGGGTTGACAAGAAGAGCTGTAGAGCACAAGGAAATGCATTGCGTGTGATTGCCTTAGAAAAGAAGGGGAAGTGTAGCATATAAGTAGAGCTAACAGTATCTTTTAAAGATGAGAAAGTGATTGTGTGGAGAGAAAGAGAAGTCATAGTAGGGAAGTGGAGGAAAAGATAAATCAAAGAAGGAAGAAGAGTGCATAAAGAGGAAGAGCAGGAGTTAGGGGTAAAGTGATTGAAAAGAACAGAGAATACAGAGGCTGTAGGAAGGTTAGATTCAGTGAAACCTCTCCATCAGAGGGGTTAATTCTGAATAGAATTAATTTATTCTGAATTAATTTATTCTGGAGGAAATCTTCTTTAGTGACTGTGTTTCTGTGGCAGAATAGTAAGTAGAACAGTTACTTTAACCTCTTGAATCCATGTTTTTCCATTAGGCAGTATATAAAATGCCTGGAAAAGAATGTACTTTTGTCTGGCAGGCAGTTCTCTGAAAGTCAATAGGGCTTTGTCTCCTACTTTGTTGCTAGTTGTAAAGACACTTATTCTATCAACTTTATCATTGAAACCAAAAAAGTAGAGTGTAGTTTCCTGGTCCATGGCCATATTAACTATTTGATGCTGACAGTTCAGTAGAGCACAGGAAGCATATGCTTAGTAGCACAGCCCTACTTCTTGCTAGTTCTTCTTATAGTAATCTTTGTGAGACTGCATAAATCCTTGTTAACATATATTTAGTCCAGAAAGCATTACAGATCAGAGAGGAAAAATGTCAGCAGTGTTCACTTCACTGGATATATTAATTTGTTAACAGTATATCTGCTAACTATATACATTAAATAATAGTTGTTCATAACACTTTTGACCCTAGGCTATACTCATGCTACTGTGAGCTTGATGTTTTGACTATGTGTTGGCAAGTCAGTTTTTATTCTAGCAGGTATTTTTTTCTATTTGTATCATCACTATATGTTTGTGCATGGTAAGAGGTCCCTTTTTCTTTCCTTTGACTGTAAGCACCTATCTTTTATCTTCTAAATGTACCTTATTTTATCTTGAGTGAAGTTTAAGCATGCTTATTTTTTTAAACAAATATACCTTCCAAAGATTCAATGAAATATTTTAGCATGCGTTCAAGCTTATAGACCATGTAGGGTCAGAGGGCCTTTTCCTTGCCCACGCAAAAGATTTGTTTGAATTGTTTTTACAAGTGTCTTTTACTCTGCTGCAATCAGGGCAAAATGTATCTTCAGCATAGTGTCAATTTGCTATCTCCCTGCTTTGTCTGCCGTGAAGTCCTGAAGTGTTACTTAGAACTGCCTAACAAACAATTCCAAGAGTGCACTTGAAAGTCATGATTTATACATACACTTGTGTCTTCCTAAAAGCATCTGAGGGTCATTTAAGAGCTGAGAAATCCCTAAAGTCTCAAAATTTTTGATGTTATGAAGGTATTTCTGTTTTCAGCCTTTGACTGCGAGATCTTGCTTATTCGCCTCTTACATTTGAGTACTGGAAGCATGTTTACTGTAGCACACAGAACAACTGTGCTTATCCTACAATTCAGGCACTTCGGTTACTGCTAGACAAGATGAGTGCTCAATGGAAAAAAAAAAGTTTAGTTGTTTATACTGCTATGTCAATCTTCAATATGGAAAAAAAATTAAATTGAGGTTTAAACTCATGGATACTACTTTTCAAAGAAGTTAAAAATCATAACCTCAAGGATTAGCAGTGTTCTTAATAGAATTTATATGAACCTAGTGCAATTTGCAACTTCTAATGGTCACAATACTCTCAGACAGCTAGGCCTAAGAGTAGGTTGTGATGTAAATTGTTCTGCAGTGTTTGATCAGTGCTAAACTGGCTTGTTGCCTTAATGTGTGATAAAGTGATGTGTTTGTAATCAAACCTTAGAAATTCTGGAAACCACTTCCAGACTGATCAGGACAAAAGGTGCCACGGAATTGTTTTCGTAGAAATCAGAAATCTGGCAAAGGTGGTGTTGCTGGTTGCTCTTAGGTGCTAGCTGCCTAAAACTGTAGAAGTTAATCATAGATAACATTTTCTAAAATAAAAAGTAACTACATTGACATAGCTATCTGGTTCTGTGAACTGATACTATTTTTACAGCTCACTTTTGTATCAATATTATGCAAAAATAGTTGAGTCTTTAAAATTCTTTGATAGTCATGGGTAAGTATTGCATCCATTTTACAAACAAGGAAACAGCCAAGTTAGAATTCACTCATTAGGAGAACCATAGCCATCTTCTCCTCTAAAATACAGACAATTAGAAAGATTTATCCATTTTTTACCCATTCAGTTACCCAGAAAAACCAATTACATTCTTTCTGTCTAGTTACAGATCTAGTAACCTAGCAAAATAGTCACAGTTCAAGTACTGAGTTTATCCTTTGACCAAATGTACCATATGCCAACTTGTAACATAGAATTCTAACGCAAAAGCATCTTTCAAGGCATAGGCACATCCACAGAAGGCAACTTTGATCACTTACTTTTTTCTGTTACGTTTCCTGAACAGTCATTTGGGTTTTATCTCTTGTTCCACAAACTTGCAGGGTTCTACCCACCCCCCTGCCTCTGCAGCCTGGGCTGAATGTTGAGGTCTCCAGTCCCCCCAAAAGTAGTTAAAGTTTGTTCATGGTATTGTTCTGTATTAAAATGTTGATCATCGTGTGTTAAGTAATCTGGCTGTGATTTGGTCAAATATAGTGCAGAAACTTTAGTATTGCTTGGCAACAGAAACTACGTTAATGATCAATTAATGACATTGTGGGAACAGAAGAGTCATTACTGCTTTGTAGAATGCATGACATTGTGGGAACAGAAGAGTAGTTACTGCTCTGGAGAATACTAAATGCTGTTTAGCTAACTATTAAAGTTAATTGTGATTGTACCAAAACGAAAATAGATTTCTTTTTTAACCTGATGTCTAGGGAAAAAAATTTCCCAAAGAAAAGAAACTTTACATAAATTTGTATTTATTTTAAACTTCTATTTAGCTAATTTGACCTCAAGCTTTTTAATATAATTTTCCAAAGTCAAGAAATAAGTAATAACAGAAAATCAAGAAAACTTAGACTCCTTGCTTTATAAAGCAGTCTCCCATTTACTTATATTTACCACAGGGATATGACAGAAAATTCTATCTTTATACCTCTAAATATAACTTCAGAAAAAGCAATATAACTTCTATTTAAAAATGCAAAAAAACCTTAGATAGCAATAGAAAATAATCCATTCTCCTGAGAATATTCTATGAGTTTAATTCTTCTCCTCAATCTAGGCATGAAATTGAAGCAAGAAATAAGTCCCGTGTCCTTTAGGCTTCCCCATGCATTCTACTTTCTCTGTTACTTGGTTAGATTTGTGTGTGCTTTAGTGTCAAGTCTTTCAGTGTTTTGCTGTGTATCACCAAGTATGAAGAAATATTTTTGCATTGCTTTTAAAAAGTCTGAAAAAGAAGGGGCTTCCCTTAGACTGTTCTGTAGTTCAGTAGATCTTTCTGTTACGCAGGACAGACTGGAGTTTAAAAGCTAAGATAACTTTCTAAACGTGATACCAGTTTTTTCCCCCATTACTGAGGTATGAAGGTGCAAGTGCAACAGCTGGCAAAACGGAAAGATAAGAGAGTATTTGTTGGGAGCTATTAAGATTACACTTGCATTGGAGATAGCTTCAGGAATCCCCAAACACTGCAGTTTTAATACTCAAGTGTATATAGAGGTCATGTTGAGAAAAATTCAGTGCCTTGTGCTGCCTGTATTGTGATGAAAGATCATTTTGAGATATGCTGCAATATCTTTCTTTCAAAATACGGAACTCCTCTGGCAGAGAACAATAATGTGAAATGTCAAGAGCTTCCTTTCTGTTTTAACCTTTACACTTTTTTGGGAAAAGATTCACCTTGGAAATACTCACTTTGGGTATGGGTGAGATTGTCTTCTTCCTTCCTCCAGGAGAACTAGTTATGTTTAATGTTGATCTCCAGTATGTAGTGTTACTCTTTTTAAAAAGTATACATTAAAAAAACCCTCACAATTGTTTAGGTTGAGTGACATAGAAAATTATCAGATACCTTTACTAATAATATTAAGAAATGCCCTGCAGCAGTACTTCGGAGGCATAAGTTCTGTGCCAGACCAACTGATACAATGGTGCCAGTAAAGCTTATACTTGAACACATGTGGAGTTGTTTCTCTGATGAAAATTTGGCACACTGCAGCTAGCTTGAATCATCAGTTGGTGAGCTGCTTCTGTAAGCAGATATTTGATAGTGCTACCTGGTGATTACGTATGTTTTAATTTTGGAGGGAAGCTGCAAGGTTTTTTGGAAACTTTGGTTCTTTTGTCCATGGTGAACAAGAGATGGTTCATCAGCCAAGCATCCACCTCAGTGGGATGGGGGAGAGAACTGCAAGGGTAAAAGTGAGAAAACTCATGGGTTGAGATAAAGGCAGTTTAATAAGCTTAAAAAAACCCTCACCCAAAATACAAACCCAAGGATCAAAAAACCCAAACAAAACCAAGATAAACATGTGATGTGAAAAACTTTAATTGCTCGTCACTAGCCAGCTGCTGCCCAGCCAGTCCCTGAGCAGTGGCAGCCCTGGCCAGCTTACACCCTGTTTTTATTGCTGAGCATGACGTGATATGGTATGGAGTATCCCTTTGGACAGTTGAGGTCAGCTGTCCTGCCTCTGTCCCTGCCCAGCTTCTTGCCTGCCCCCAGCCCACTCGCTGGTGGGGCAGCGTGAGAAGGCATGCCCCAACTGCTGGGTTAGAAGGTAGTTTGCCAGAGAGTCTGTAAACACTAAATCCAGAAGTATATGCGGAAGTTAGAGCAAAGCCTAGGAAGCTGAGGTGTGTAAGGCAGGGAAACCTGAAACAGTAAGTCAGAAATACTAGGGCAGGAGTAGTTTGGAGCATGCATCAGTAATGAAAAACACGGCCAGGAACTGAGATCTAAGTGATCTGCAACATCCTCAAGTCCCTGAGGAGAAAGCAGCTTGGTGTCTGATAGTCCATTACACTTTGAACCTTTGGATGGGGCTGACTTCATGCTTCCTTGGATCTGATGACTGGCTGCCTCAGGATCAATCATGCAGTTAGAGAGAAGCTGATTATAAAACCCTGCAGTTGTGGGATGAGTAAGGGCTAAACATGCAGCTGATTTCGGTGGTCACATAGTGATACCAGCCTCAGAAGTTTCTGATTCTGTCCTGGGAGTCTCATTTGTGTTACCCATCAGTGGTTATGCCAGCGCAGCTGTGTTGCCAGGCATTGCACTTGAATTATTCAAGAGTTGCTTGCAACTCAAAGGCTGCACGTGGCTCCAGTATCATGATTTAAAGCTTTGAAAAAATCTCGAACGCTCAAATTATGTTTTGTAGGCTTTGGAGAAAAAGACTATTTGATTAAAAAGTTCTCATCTAAATTTGCTCAAATCAATATTTTAAACGTGCTGTAGAACAATGTGTGGGGGGGTGGCGTTAACTTTTTGTCTTGTTCAGTGTACTTGATCTGAATTTCCAAGGCTAATGGAATGCTTTCCACCCACATTTCATTTGGTTTCTCTTGAAGTACATTTTAATTTCTCAAAATCATCCCATTTCCCCTTGACAAGAGCTTTTATCTTCTTGTTTTCATTTCAAAGAATTACCCACCCAGAGCTCTTTCTGCAAGATGTAGCTTTCCAAAAGCTGTTTCTGAGAGAGAGTAATGGCTTTCCCTTGAGGTTTTTCTCCCCTAATGTTCCCTACCCTCACACAGAACAGTCTTATGATCCTTTTTGGATGCAGATTAGACTCACTTGTGTCTTGGATATATCTGCATTGTTAATGAGTATTTGGAGGAACACCAGTAGGTCCATGTTGTCATCCCCCCATTCTGTAGGGAGTTTGAAGGGGGAAGTAGACTTGGAGAAAGTCAAGTCTATAGGGTCTCTTCCAACATCTGTGTTTACTTGACTTGTTTAGGGTTCTGTTGGTGCAGGATTGGTCATAAAGTATGATGATTCTTTCCTCTCTGGAAAATACTGATTTGATATCATTTTCACTTTGGAGTTTTTCCTCCTAAGACCAATTACTTGTGTAAATAAATTTATGTATTACTCAATAGTTACAAGCATATATGGACAATAAGCCAATTAAAAAAAAACAAAAAGAAAGAAATTTTAGGTGCAATTCCCTGAGTATTGTGGTGCTGTCTGCTAAACATTCTTGTTGCATAAGGGGAACCACCACCATCCTGTATAGAATTAAATGTAAGTTGGAGAGCTCAAGACTCTACCTGCTTTCTGCTGCAGTGAAAATTAAAACAGTCATTCTTTTACCTGAGTAGCGTGTCATCTTTGTAAGGACGTTGTAATTAAGTTATGTTATTTCTGAAAGATATTAAGCACTTAAAATAATGATCTGAAATAAAGAAAAATTCACTAAGAACAAGTACAAAGTTCTATAATTATGGTAATCACTTGTAAAAACAGTATGGTAAAGTCCTTGATATACAGCATTTCTGCAGAAAAGGATCTCAACATGAAGATGGATTTTTAAAACTGAAAATGGTTTAATGATATTGTACCACTGCAGAAACTCTAAGATAAGTGCATGCATAGAGGGATGTGTGTGCTTATTTTTATTCTTTTATATATGTACATTATAAATGCACATTTACATTTATATACATTTTATATGTGTACTATGTACAATATATTAAAAATAATATTATAGTTCTGGTGCTAAGACGTCCTTGGGAGTATTGTATTCATGTTTGCTTCATAAAGGTGCAAGCTGCAAAGGGTTCAGTAAAGGACATCAAAATTGAGCAGAGAAACCTCTCTTCTGAGAAAAAAAAAAAGGGCACATTTGGTGTTTTCTAGCTCAGGAAAGAGATGAGTGAAGCAATCCTTAAATAGAGAAAATACGTTGATCAGGGAAAGAGAATGTTTTTCCTGTCTGCTCGGGGCCAGGCATAATGGGCTTAGCCTGCCCAAGTCACCCGAAGTCTTTGATTAGACAGTAAGGAGAACTCCAGTGATGGAGATGCTGAAGTGCTGGAATAAGTAACCTACAAAAGTTGTCAAATCCTCATCACTGTAGAATTTTAACAACTAATTAAACTGGTTCCGAAGCATACTGGCTTTGAGAAAGCTAATTCTGCATTGGAGCAGGGGAATAGAGTACATTAACTCCTAGCTCTGGTGTCAGTCATCAACGGAGCTTTCAGCTGTCATTAAAAAATAAAGGCTATTTCCAACTCAAAAAGTAAACACCCTAGTCTAAGTTGAATCTGCTAGGTGACCCTCAATGATGGTGTCATAACTAAGGAGCAGGATGGTGGCTTCTTATGAATCTGATTCTGGCCAAATGTGATCAGTTTATTGGCATTAAATGACTGCCTCCAATCTGATACCGGGTACCAAAATTTAAAGCAGCAATAATAAGCCTGTAGTAAGCAGGCTGCTATGTGTTGCCTAGGTTTTAAACTGAAGGGGAACAGTATTTCCTATTTATGAAGGGAAGTTCTAGGAAGTATCCATGAAATACTCATGAAATATTTTGTTCAGTTTTGGTTGCTTCTGCCGATTCCAAGGTTATCTCATAGAACTGCACCTCTCGTATGGGGCAGAGACATTGATTTATGGCTGTTTCAGTTCAGTCCCTAAGCCCTAGCATGTACTTCTACATGTACCTCCATATTTCATACATGTCTGTGTGTTTCATCAAGGTCTCTGAGATCTTAAGCACATCAGTTCCCCCAGTTTTCAAATCACATGCTGCTTTAATAATCTTTGCAGACATCTCCACACCATCTTCTTTCATCCACCAGAAAAAAAACCCTACTTTGCGTAAATCTTGAAGCATTCTGTGTAGCACATCAGTATAGCAACCCATGACTTGCAGGTTTGCACTTAATAAGGCTGCCTGGCAATTGCTTGATGCTTTCTTGCATTGCATTGTTTGGTGGTACTTTTTGATAGCCGCTGGAAGACTTAAGGGGGTTTACAAGGAGTTTTTCATGTTCTTAGTAGCTTAGTCACTGATCACATGATGTCAGTGCTCTGTGATTCACTTCTGATTCATTTCAAGCTGTACACTAGGTGATAGAGTTGGAACCTGCTTATGAAATAAAGACAATGGTTATGAAATAAAGGCCTCGGACCTAGAAAATCTAACTTTTCTTTCTTGCAAAATTCAGTTCAGTTAAGACATCCTTGGCATTCTTCCTGTTGCCTTATCATTGCACTCATGAGTGGGAAGGTCTCGGTACAACATCTTGTCTATTGAACACACTCTTTCTGTTAAGTATATTTACCACAGGCTTGGTGGCCATCGGGACCTGGTGAAAAGCAGGCAGTTTGCTCTTAAGCCTTGCTTACAGGCTTTTGAGTACTTTGGTTCTTTCAACTATTCTAGGAACAAGTGATACTTCAGTTATTTCTAAATCACGGATTACAGGGAGCCACCAGTTGGATTGTGCAATAGAGTGGCTGATGGCCCTAGATTAGGATGTTCTTGCCCTTCTGTGTTCTGCGTGTCACATATGCAGTGGAACTTTTGTAACTGTAGTTTTTAGTGGCTTTCTGTTACTACATAGATAATAAAATATTTAGCCGTAAATGTCTTTGTGCTTTCACTTGTGTAGTTAAATACTGGAAAAATGTATTCAACTCCTGCTTCCTTGTTAAAAACGTACAATAATGGCACTTGCAGAGGAAAAGCATGTAACCAGTGGCTGATTTGTATTTTACGGCAGTGAAACAAAGCTAAGGCTTATGCAGTATTTTGCAGCTTTCTTTAAGGTAAATTGACTAACTGAAACACACCCATTCCCCTTTATTTAGTATTCACTTAGTGGTTTTTGCTCAGCAGGGTGTGTGGTTAGAAACAGGTATACAAACGGAAATGAAAATGAGTCGCAAAGTTTTAAAACAAACTGCTGGAGTTTCAAGAGGCGGCTGCACAGGCATTCAGAGACACTTGCAACGCAGTTAGAAAAGCCGCCTTATTGGCTCCACCATTTGCACAAAGGTAGTTTACCGTAACTTTAGTTACTTCCTTACACAGAGCTCTGTTTAGCAGATCAGCTCTCCGAAAAGAAGTGACCTCGTGGGCAGAGGTGCGGAAGACCCCATGACAGCTCTGAGGCTCAAACTGAGCTGGAGTCTCTTCTTGCCTAGGGGCTGTTTTTACCAGTTTACCTCCGTGGATTTTTTTGAATTATGAATATGTGAAATACAAATGGAAGAGGAACCAGACTCAATATTTTTCTTTTTAGTAGCATTTGCTGTATCACGGTGTATGCACTTGAAAAGTGCTTCCTTTTAAAACTAGGCAGGAAGGTGATGTTAACTAGATACTGCATGTGTTTGTAAAACTGTGTGCTGCTACAATTCCCCGCAGGTTTGCTGTTCAGTGCTGAACTGCACAGGGAACCTTAAGAACTTTTGCTGCAAAGTGTTTATTTTGGTTTTTGAATCATCACTAATACAATGTTTTTCTTTGTGGAGATGAGCCTTTTAGTTGGGTGAGAGAATGGGTAGCACAAAACTTAGTACTGCTTTTATGTGTGCAAAATAATTGCATGTCATCATAATGAAGTCAATCTCTGTTGTGCCATAATTAGGTCTAAATGTTGTGATGCATTTTTATTATGCAAGAAAATACCATAAATGTGGTTGACCTAATCACTACTAGTAGGCAGAGCATGGTGGTTTTCTCTGCATCTTTGTAAAATGGAAAGGGTAGAATGAAAAAGGGACATTCTAAAGGACAGGAATTCAATCTGAAACCTGGTGGCAGAAGGTTTTGGAATACACATGGAGGAGAAACTGCTAGGAGAGTCAATTATTTGCTGTCTTTGTCAGCTGGAGATGATCTATACTGAGCACTTCTGAAAAACTAGTGATTTAATTACAGCTGTATATACTTAATAGTATGTGGGCACGTAACCATTTGGCTTCCAAGTTAAGCATGTATTGAACTGCTTTTCTGATTAAACAAGAGCTGTTGGATGGAGGCTCTGGCAGAACACCAAATATTGTAAAATAGATGAAAATTGATACAGGCCTCTGTGTGCAAGAGTCTTCAGGTAATGAATGATATGTGAGAACATAAACAAGGAAATCATAAACTTCAGTTCATGCTATACAACTGAGAACATGTAGAATAAATCAAAAGGCAGCTCAAGAACTTGTAGTTTCTTGGGGTCTGTACCGCTTTCATTTATGGGGCTGTAGGACAGGCAGACTTTTCTGTCGCCCATATCACTGTGGGTAGAATTGCTCCTTACACTTTAAGTGTAACTACAGAAGGTAGATTCAGAAAATGTTCTCTCATGTTCACTGTTGAAGATCACCTAATGCATAAAGTTGTCATTCTGGGCTTGATAGTGCTGAGTGGGTTGCTGCATGTTCACATAGGCTTTGCCAGAATTTACCGATCAGGATTTTTCTGCATGTCTTGCCTGACAGGCTGGCTGTAATAAGTTTTTTCAAGACTGTTTATTGTATTGAGTTTCCTCCAAACTGACTATGCTTTTGCAAGAAGAATGGCGTTACTCACACCAGGTGTATGATACCCAGCATGTCCTCTGCTTTCAGGGCTTCAAACAGTCATCTAAAACGATAACGTTGCTTGTAAACTACAGCCCTAGGCTGTTCTGAGTTGCCTTCCCACTCAACTGCATCTACTCTGCCTGAAACAGTCAGCCTGTCTCCCAGCTTAAACTAAATTTGGTGGAAAGGTGGGAATCTCGAAGAATTGCTTGTGTAGAAGAGAGACAAGCAGGTCGGTGCCCGTGTTGGTGTAGGGGCAGCTGTGTGAGCCCAGCATTGGTTTGACGGGATCTGCTGTCTGACCAGTTGGCCTGGATTCAAGCACAGCATCTATTGCTTTTGTGTAGCTGATAGCTTTGAGCATGAGTGAGGAGTTGTGGGGAAGAGAAGAACTCTCAGGGGAGAGTGTAGTGATACAGGGCATGAATAGGACTATTGTGGAGTGAAGAATAGAAGAGACAGATCTAGAGCAATGCAGGCTTTCTTAGTTTTACCAAAGATCCTATTTATTGTTCAAAAGGAAAGGTCTGGGCTTTGGGGTTGTCTCTTCACATTTGGTACATTCCTATAGAAGCGCATGTAAACTCTGTCTCAATGACTAACATGGATTATATTGTTTTGCAAATGGGCTAAGTTTTAATGTTCCTTTTGGAGCTGTGCAATTTAGTATTCCCTGCCCCCCCCGCCCCAGTAATAGATTTGCAGCATGTGAAATAGCGTCTGTTTCACCTCTCTCTTCCATTTTGCCTTACTGTGCATTGCTTCTGTGTTTTGTTCCTATTATTGCTGCTTTAAGTAACTGATATTTATCCTCATAGAGGAGAGCATATTTAAGAGTATTCAAAAAGGTGGATTTTCTTCTGTGTTTGAAAGGGTGTCTAATTCCAATTCAGGCTACTTAAGTTCACTCACGGCAGGCTGTAGAAAAACATTACCTGTTAATATTTACAAACACTTTCACTACTGTGTTTGTTACAGAAATGGAAACTTTTTTAAAGGTTCTGCCTCTTCACGTTTCTGAATATGGAAAAAACCAATCTTGTAAGACCCAGAAGATAGATGTAGTCTAAAAACCTACTTCAGTGAAATCCTTGTAGCACATAGTTCAAGGAATGTATTAGGATGTTTAGGTCCGCCACCAGGAGTACGCATAGGTTGACCTCTGGGCTTCTGCATATGTTATATCTCATTCCATGCACATTTAGGTATAGATCCCAACTTGTGTATGTACTTTAGTGTTATGTATGTCAGCTGTACAAAAAGCCTCACAAACACTTAAGAATATTGCCGTTCTGTGTGATAAGTCCAGTCGTGCCACTGGCTGACTGGTATGGATCAATAACTGAATTCTTTTGGTCTGCAATTCATTAACTTGTTTCAAAGGTTATGCTCATCTGCCTAAAGCTAAGCATTTAAGTGCATTGCTGGGCTGAGATCATTATGTATAATTATATGGATATTTTGAGTGCTTTTGAGGCACAGCTGCTTTTTTGCTTGCCTTTTTTATTTTTGGTAAGGGTCTTCCAAATCCTGGTGCTGACATACAGCTGTAGTTACATAGCTGTCATCAGAAAAATTATGCACTTCCTAAGTTAGTAGGTTACTGCTGTTTTTGAAATAGTGTAGGTGAACAGGCCTGATTAGAATTCGTATTCTGAAAAAGCCTCTTGCTTTTTGTTTACCAAAGGTATACTGAGATATCAATATGAATAATCCTTTTTTTTCAGATTTAGAGGGAAATGCATATCAAAACAACCAGCTGCTAAAGATAATTCTGGCTATGCATCAGTTTATCATCTCCTCTGCAGACATGCTCCAGAAACTCATTGATCTATATCCTTTGTAATATTCACCTGCTCTTAAGGTAATATTAGATAACTTGACAACTTTGAAGTGGGTAAGTAGAGGATATTTAATCTATGGGAGTATTACTGTTCCACTAATTAAACAATACAGTTGTTCTTTTCAGTTTTTGGTTGTATAGTGTGCTTTTGTTTGGTTTAGGGTTGAGGTTTGTTGTTTGTCTGTTTGGGTTAGTTTGTCATCAACAGAGAAAAAGATGAAACTCCAGATTTTAAGTAGGATAAGTCACCCTCTGTTTGCCATGGAGGGAATATCTATCAGGTGCTAGATTAATGTAGGCACCTCAGTTAGGTAGAGTGAACCTGGGTTTAAGTTTAAAATCTCTTTCTCTCTCTTTCTATCCTCCATACAAGTAGGAGAGCAAAGAACAAAAGTGCAATTTTTGAAAATAATCTTATTGTATCATCTGGAGATGAAAACTTTCAACAAATATTATTTCTCACACACTCAAAATTACAATGCACTCAAATAAATCATAAGCTTTGTCTTCCTATTTGTTCCCATTTTGAGGTGACTGTCTGGACTTGCACCTGTGTGTTTCTGGCTTGTTAGATTTTTCACAACAAGGCAACTAGATCATATTGGCAAAACTAGCCTTCCTTAGGAATTTTTAATTGTGGAATATATTAACTGACTTCTTAGCTTTACAGAATGTTTACTCCTAACTAGATGAGCACATTACAGGAGTAGCAGATCTGACATGCTAAAAATCTCCAGCCAATTTTAGTACAATTTGATTTAGATAATCCTTTATTTTCCTAAACTCTCTATCTTACTGGCTTTTAAAAGCAGCATCATTTACAACAGAGCTTTACTGTAGTGGTGGATTGTGGGTGTCCTGCTGCTTCTCTAACCACAAGTGTTAGATCAAGTGTGCTAAGCTACAACTGTGGTGTAGTGTTGCATTTAAAGTAGTCTCATGTACTCTTTGAAAATGGAAGAAAGTGATTGCTTGCCTGTTTCTGAGAAGTAACGTTTTCTACAGTCAGAGAAGTGATTCAAATTTATCAGACTTGCATATTTTGTAAGCTTGGTTTTTGACTCTGTATATAGCTCCCTATGAAGAGATTGAAAAGTAAGGACGGTTTTGAATGGATCAGATAGTCTGGGCTCCTGTATTTTGAAAACCCTTGGAAATGTCCTAGTTTCACCATTTTCTATCCCCTAAATTATGTGAGTGATTTTACAGGGTTATGGGTGATTTGAAAGCCATCTAATTTCAGACATTCAGTTTGGGACGCTTCAAAATATTTGGGAGCTTACTCACACCTCATTACTTCTATAGTCAGCCTGATTTAAGCACTGAATATGAATGCTTAAACTGTGGGTGATATATCCCCTCAGTTGTGGCAGATTTAGGCTGCAGTTAATTTCAGTCAAGGTATTTTCATTAAATTTTATGTTTTTTAGTACTGAAAATACATGTGTAATCTACAGCAGAAGAATCAAGATATGCATAACCCATTTTCCAAATGGATTTTCAGTGTCTCCAAAAGACATTGGCTACAATATCAAAACATGCTTTATAGAGCTAATAGACTAAAAATATGAGTATTTCTTTCCTGTTCTCAGAGCAAGTCAAATGAAAACTGTCACGGAGTTAGGAAGGTGAGGTTAGCAAGGAGAGGCATTTCACATTTTTCTCTACCATTGTATACAACTGGTTATGTTTAAAAGAAAATAGCATCTTTTTTGGAAAAGCTCCAATGAATCATAATTAACCAAAAAAGGATTTCTTCATAAAAGCACTACCTGATAAATTTGGTATTACTGTTTAAAATTTCAGTGAGATGTGCAAGTGCATAAGAATTATTAAAAATTTTGAGACATGTTGCAACGAAACATACGTAAAAAGCAGAATCATTTCAGTACTTAACACTACTCAGTACTTAGGTGTCTGTATCAGTATTACTTATGGTAGTTATATTTACAATAAACTTCTGCTAATGATCTTGAAATATACCTTCTATACACTGGTATAAAACCCTAATCTGGTGTTATATGCCATCAGTAGAATGATTCCTGTTGCTTACAGGTTGGGAAGTATCAAGTGTGTCACATTTCATATCATATGTGAACGGATGTGCTTTTCCTTAACGCTTTTCTACCTATCTTAATGCTCTAGAAAATAAATCTTCCATTCTGTGTGTAAAGATATGCTATTTTGTGAGGTAAGAATATTCTTGCTTGGTAGCTATTACTCTGCAGCTATCCATGTGCCATACACAGGAATGCTTTTGCGTACCTTAAGCTGACACTAAAAAGAGAAACAGCTATACTGCTTCAACTTTTCAAGGTTCACTTTAGCAGCTTTACAGAAAAAGACCCTATGGGCTTTGCACGCACCCATTGAAGTCAGTGCATGAATTGCTGGGTCACAGTTTTGAACTGAGTCTGTATGAATCTGTACCTTAAACACTGGTGAAAATTGACCACGCTCAGGAATTGGTAGCATTGTGTCTAATAGTATTATATAGGTCAATTAAAAAAAATTAAGTGGGATATTGCAGCTATTTTTATTTTAGGCAAAACTCTGTTGTATTCAGAAGGTAATTCTACTTAATAATTCTACATAGTCAATTGTAACGATGCTGGATCACTTTTTTTTTTTTAAGTAAGTATAGTAAAGTTTGATATCTCAGTTTAGAGAAAACTAAAGATTAGCATCTGATTTTTTTTTTTTCCCCAAATGGGAAATAAGTAGTAACATTTAAAAGTTTTACATGGTGATTTTAGTATCTCAAGGCAGATTATTGGTTAGGTCAGAATGCTTTTGGTATTATAGGGGATCTGGGAACATTTTTGCTTCTAGGCGAATTCATACATACATGTGTCCATAAGAATGTGCATGTCTGTTTTTCCAACAAGCACAGATTTTTACATGCATGGGTGTACTGGCTCTGGCTGGGGTGGAGCTAATTTTCTTCATAGCACCCCTATGATGCTGTGCTTTGTGTCTGTGAGTAAAATACACCAAGTTTTTCGCTCTTGCAGCACAGTGATTGCATAGCATCAAGACTTTCTGTTTCTCACTCTGCCACCCCCCCAGAGTGTAGTCTAGGGGTGAGCTTAAGGTTTGGAGGGGACACAGCCAGGACACCTGGCCTGAATTGCCCAAAGGCGTGTTCCATGCCATATAGCATCATGCTCAGCAATAAAAACTTGGGAAGTAGTGCCTTTGCATCACTTGGTTGATTGGTTAGTTGGCTTTTTTTTTTTTTCATTCAGTTATTAAGTTGTCTTTATCTTGAGCTATCTGTCTTGACGTTTCATTTTTGCCCTTCCTATTCTCTCCCCCATTCTGCTGCTGGGGGGAGGAGTGAACGAGCACCTGGGTAGGTACTTAGTTGCTGGCCAGGGTCAACCCACCACAATGGGTGACAAGTCACATATAGGAATTGAATTATAAAATATATGACTGAAGCAATTTGAGTGTCCAATGAAGTGCAGTTCTCTGAAAGTATTTTGTGTATGTGAGATTGAATCACCTGTAAACTATTGAATATATTTAATTGGTAAATTTTTCTTTGGTTGATAGATAAAATTCTGATTAGTACAGTGCATTTTTTTTTTATGTCCAATCCAACTAATTTCAAGTTTTAAAGGAATATATAAAATTATATAGAAGTTCATGAAGAAAAAATCAGCATGCGTATTATCTAGATTTAATGTGAAAGTAGAAACTTTAATATTGAATTTATTGCAAACATGTATGTAGTATAGTTCTCTACAGCATCAAGCCAGGTAGTTTCTAATTAGCTTTTAATCTTGAAATTTTATTTTTTTGCTAAAAGCCTCTACAGCATCTAAAAGCAAGATTTATCCCCTGAAGCTGGTCAAGAAGAAATACAACTCATAAACAGGAGCAACTATCTAAATTTCAGCCTTACTGATGTGAGAGAAAAACCTTAATTTTTGTGTTTCTGTATTCTCAATGTGCAATAGGTACTGGATTACAGAGTTCTGGGTTATGTTCAAGATGGACTCTAAGCTATCCACAACTATGGAGGAATTTCAAGAACTGGTTAAAGCTAATGGTGAGGAGTTACACTGTCGTCTAATTGACACAACTCAAATGTGAGTACCAACGTCTCAATATGCTTGGAAATAAAATTTCTGCTCTGAATTTCCTTTATTCATATACAATGTCTCTCTACTATAGCAGGATAACGGTTCCTATAGTGGCTTAATTTTATTAAGTCATATGTAATCTATCCTCAGAAAAGCTTGTAGAGCATTAGAAGTGACATATATAGTGGAACAGAATGCCTTTCAAGAATAACTTAGATTGAATTTAACTGCTGTGTAGACTTTGTGCTGATTCTCTATGCTAGATAAATTTTACTAATCCAGGGAATTTAGAAAATTTGTAGCGGCCTGATGATTTTGAAAGATCATTTGAAGTCAATGAGAAAGGAGAATACATTTTGAATGGGTAACAGATAAGGTAGAAAAAATGTGTTTATATTTTTAACACCAAAGGTAAATGAGAAGATATAGTTTACTCTTGATACTATTTTATATGACTTTAGTTATAAAATTACTTGTCCTGTCAAGAATAAATCCTACAGCTATACATGACATAGTTCTTTCTTGGGAAAAGAACCTTCCTTGTTACATGGGAGTAAGATACTTCTGTGGAACGGTATAACAGTGAGTTACACTTTGGTTGGAATCGCATAGGCAAAAGCAGAGCAGAATTTGGCATACATTTTATATCTGCTTGTGAAAAAGGCTATTTAGTTTTTGAAATCCAATCGAATTTCATTACTCCATGGGTGAATAGCACAGGGGGGACACTGCGTACTCAGAAGCTGGTCAAGGAAATCTGTAAGAATTATTAAATGGAGGAGCACTGGATGTGTTCAATTAAGACAGTTATGGACAACAGTTCTGGAAGTACAATATATAGTCTTATGCTGTTTAGTAATATAGTTGTATCGAACTTAACGTGCCACATCAATATATTAAAGACTAACAATAATGTTTTGTCATATAAACTCTAATGCATAAAAGGAGGTTTCTGTTTAGAAATTCAAATAATTAGCAATTTTTGCAGTAAGGCATGAAAGCAATGTTACTGTTCTATTAGGTAGAGAGGAAAAGTTTGCTCTTCAGAAAATAACCCAGGGTAATTTTGTTATAAAATTTGTCAAAAAGAAATTCTAGGGATTGGTCTAGAAAGCTGACACAGCGTGTAAAGGCCAACACCAGTAAGAAACGGAAAGTCTCACTTCTTTTTGATCACCTTGAACCAGAGGAGCTGTCGGACCACCTTACCTATCTTGAATTTAAGTCTTTCAGAAGAATATCAGTAAGTGATTTTTATTTATTTATTTATGTATTTGAAACAAAGATGGCAAGGACGTAAAAAAGATGAGAGAGGGGTAGTATTACAAGATTAACCCTGCAGTACAAGCTGGTGGATAAGCTGCATCTATGTCCAGATTCTTTATGTTTTAGTAGTGTTGAAGGTGGCCAGTGGTACTTACTCTGAGTACATACCCTTTTGCTGCAGTCATTTGACAGAGGGGGAGCGAACCCTTTAAGCAAGTGTGTAACAGAGTTGGGGTGAGGTCAGTTGGAAGGAAGAGGAGTAAACCATTTGATCTTATTCCAAGAAGAATGCTTTAGAACAAGAGGTGTCATTGGGCACAGGAACAAGCAGCCTCCTTTGACTCAAATCAGCAATCAGGCTGAAAATGGGATGACGGAAACTTGGAATATTCTCCTAGAATGCTAACCTCCTGTGGCTGTGCAGCATTCTTGTGCAGTGACTAACGGACTGTCTGTATAGAAGATGTCCCCTGGGCTCTGCTTGCCATTTTTGATTGTGCATAACAAAATAAAGACTAGGGATAAGAAAGCACTTGAGAAAATGCCATTTTTTTAATGTAAGGGGAGGGGGGATTTAAATTACTTTTTTACACAAGCTTTCAAGTACACAAACAATTCTTAAGGATTTCTCTCCTTTATGTTTTCTTTCATTTGATTTGTTTTCTCAGCTATGTTGGTAGCTGGTAAAATGCTAACTTGCCTACGCACCTTGGCTTCACTTGCATCCTTGTATGCTACAACAGGACTTCTATTCAAACCCAAGACAGTTCACATGTGGAAAAGAAAAGTGAACGTTAGAGACTAAAATCTAAGATGATTACAAAGTCAGTGTGATAACAACAGTGAAAGCAAAGTGGGACTTTTTTTTTTGTTTGTTTTGGTTATTTAGTGTTTTGGGTTTTTTTAGAGTGCTACAATGTAAAGGTGAAGTCTTGCAAGGAAAGGGGCTCTCAGTAGACTGTAGAAGATTTCACAATCGTGTGAAATCATGTTTCACAGTCATGTGTTAAGTTTACTTTATTTTGAGCTGACAGTACATGACTCTTCATGTTAAATTCAAGAAGCCATAGAACCAAAGTCATGCACAGATTGCTGCCTGTAGGCAGTAATGATATCCAAAGCTTATATAACTCTTAACATTTTCAAGCTCTGTGTAGACAGGAGGTTATGATTAATGAGCATAACGAGTATGATCGCAGTCAGAGTGTCAGGTGTGTTATAGAGTTCCACCAGTTACACACTTGTATACATTTTATGTGCAGGGTCCCTGTGTAGGTTTTTGTATAAATTGAGTTTACCAAAACTTCAGATCAGAAAATAATGTATAATTAATAAATAGCTATATTCAGTAACTCTTTGCAGAACGTGTTCATGATGTGCCAAGGCACAGAATCCTTTAGCATGGCAGTGTATACCGGGAGAAAGGCTGCGAATGACCTGCTGTGTTATCAGTCACTGGAGTAACTATTCATGGGTTTGGTCATTTGAAAGTCAGAAAGGATAACTTGATCCTGTGAATATACAGAGCACACAGCAAAATCTTCCATGAGACACCATGTATCTTGCAGCAAAGAAAAATGCAGGGAGTGGTGTTCACAGGGTAATGACTGCAGGTGTGCTGGTGTTGGGAAACTATTTTATTTTATAGTCATAAAATACAGGGAGGCTACACTCTTTTGTCAGAATCTGGATTCTGCTTTCCTGATGAGGCTACGTTAGTCTTTGTAATACCAGACTCTTGCATTATTTAAGTACCTGGATTTCTTTACTGTATCTGCCACTAACAAGCTTGTTACAGCTGACTTCGTTAATAAATTCTTGCACCAAAATTATTTCAGAACATTAAGTAGTGTGTTAGATACAAATATGTTCAGCATTTTAAAAAAATTCTTTTCTGCAGGAAAGAGCTGTTGAGAACAAAATGCAAACTAATCAAACTGATTCATAATTGTACTGAAACTGCTATGAAGTCCATAATTATGTAGTCAGATATTGAAAAATTATCTATCTCTATAGAGTAGTTGCTTAAATGTCAAGATCCATCCAAATCTGGCTGTGGTTCAAAATTCAAACAAATAATTATAAGTAAGTACTATGTAATCTCAGAGACATTATTACTGTTAATGTTCCATTTTTAATTTAATGAGGACAAATCCAGAGATGTCTGCTGTCATATCTACTTTTTAAAGTGTTAGTAGTTCTTATTAAATGGATGGAAAAAGTTAAAATGGAGAGAAAGTGAGAGAGGGAGAGCAAGAAACGAACAGCAGCCTGAAAACTTATGACCTTTTCTTAAGGATCAATGCCATTAAGCATATTCTTGTGGCCCTAAGAAAGGAGTATGTGTCTATTACAGCTATGACTGTTTTTTATAAGATGGTAGTATTAGTGGTGATAGTAAAAAATGGATGTATAAATCCCATGTCAGATTTTCTGATGATTCAAATTCTTGTGTGTACTTGTTAGCAGATAAGTCAAGAGAATGGATAAACATTGCATCAACAAAACCAAATGATTGCTTCTCTTTGATCTCAATGGGAAGAATGGCTTAAAAATGTATTTGTCACATACAGGTGTCTGCTGAACAATTTTAGATCGCTTTGGTTAAATAAGAGAATCTCACAAGCTCTGTTAAAAATATTAAGGAATCTATAGCCCTTATTCATAATGGTCTCATCTCAGTTTTATAGTAATCTTATTGAACTTGCTTTTTGTATTAGTGTAGCTTAATTCAAAACTGTGCCCTCACTATATAAAGTGAACATTTAACTTCCTTAAACTTCTTTATCACATTTAAAATTCAGTTTAACCTTGCCTGTAGAAGCCTAGATTCAATGAATTTATGGAGCCATCTGAGGGTGGGAGGAAAGCCCCAATTCTACTTATCCTTGGGTTTTTAAGAGGTTTATAAGAGCCAAGGTTCCTGAGATATACATGATGAAAATGATGGGATACAAATTATGGAGAAAAGATGCTTTCAATTAATTCAGTTAGTTGAAGCTGCCTGCTTTGAACTGAAGAAAGCTTTGACAAAGGAGTTATTTCAGTCTTATGGATATAAGGTGTAAAATACATCTTGTATATTTCATTTGAAAAGCAGACACAGATCACAAGGTATACAAAACTGTAGATGAGTTTCCACTGACGCTTTTTTTGTTTTTTAAGTTCTCAGATTATCAGAACTACATTGTGAATAGTTCTGTGAAGGAGAATCCAACAATGGAAAGATCAATTGCTCTTTGCAATGGTATCTCTCAGTGGGTGCAGCTAATGGTTCTCAGCAGACCAACACCACAGCTTCGGGCTGAAGTGTTCATCAAGTTCATTCATGTTGCACAGGTCAGTTAAATTTTGATACGTGTGGTGTTTATTTTGTCTTTGTCTGATACAGCCCTTTAGTTGCTCTTCCCACACTACTTCTCTAGGGTCAGCTGGGGGCGTTGGCAGCGGTCTTCTAGTTCATGCATACAGAATGCATATTTTTGTGTGCCGGGGTTTCATACCAAGTGTTCAGATAGTACAGTATCATGACACCATGACTTTCTTGTATCCATTCTGAAGAAGTTGTTTTCACTGAAAAACTAGACTTGCTTCTGAATCATCTGGTGGCGTTCCAAGCTGCCTAGCTTTGAAAGCATGAACCACTGTCATATCTTTGGTCACAATTAGAAGCATTTCTACCAGATATGCCCTACTGGATAGAAGCAGAACTATGGTCCTGTTGGTATTCTTTGCATACTAATTTGACTGCAGTCATAACCAGGACAATATGCAGTGTTTCCCAGTTGTGGTAGACTTTCCCCTAGTTGTGGGAAGAAGGAGAAGTGCTGAGGATGTACTTTGAAGACTTACTGTATCTGCAAAATTAATATCTGATTTAATAACAGTAGAATAAGTAAGTGTTACACCCTGTAAAATCACAACTCATTACCAAAATGAATAAAGTCAGATGGATAGTGGCACAAAACTTGTAAGACTTTGGAGGAAGACAGTAGAGGAAATGTAAAATTTGGATGTGCATATTAAACAACTCAAACCTTTAAATTATAAATACTGAGGGGTTTTTTGTATCTCAATGCAGAAGCTCCACCAGCTGCAGAATTTCAATACATTAATGGCAGTGATAGGAGGTCTCTGTCACAGTTCCATTTCCAGACTCAAGGAAACAAGCTCATGTGTTCCTCATGATGTAATTAAGGTTAGTATTGCTCCTCTAAGTTTTACAAATACCTTTACCTTTAGCTTTTTTTGTCATCACACACAAAAACCAACTTTATTTAATTGGATAAGATGGAGAGAAAGACAGAAAAAAAAAAGAAAAAGGAAGACTTCCTTTGGTTTTGGAGGGTTTTTCTTTGTTGTTTCATCTTTACGACACCAGTTACTCCTACACTTCCGACCCCAGCTTTCTCCAAGATTTGTATATCTTCTCTAAAGTTTCTCTTTTAATACTCAGATGTGACAAGCTGCATTTTCATGTATATGCAGTAGTACAGAATAGCATTCAAACATAAAGGCAGAGAATCGTATCCTAGAATATTTGAGAACAAAACTATTGTCATCCATAGCAACATTGACCATCCTGAGCCTATGAAGTGCTAGCAGAGAGCTCTGCACTTTGAATTTAAAACTGAAAGGACTGGTTTTGTTCATCTGATCTTTCGCAATGACAAATTTTATCTAGATCACATTTGAACAAACTTAGCCCTAATACACACACATTCTAATGCAGTGGAATGTTAGGAATCAGTTGTAATTTCCAATTAAATTATTGTGAAATACAAATGGATATATTTTTTGCTGAGATTCTGACTACTAAAACTGTGAAGGAAAGAATATTTTTTTAGCAGCGAAATGGCTTCTTAAGAAGCTAATATGCTTTATTATTTTACCTTGTTTGGGGCCTGAAAGATTTCATATAGGTATCTAATGAACCTGTTTTGATCACAATATAATCAGCTTGAATGAACAGTGCGTACCTGGAGTACAGACTACAAGTATGATCTCACATTGATAATGGTTGCAGCTCTCAGGATCTATAAAACCAGTTAGCAAGTTTATTTTAGGAACATGTTTTACAAATGTTGTCATTATGAGGAATAGACAGCATATGTGTCAATCATTTGAACAACTTTTTGCATCAAGAAATTGTATACAAGCGCTAATAGAAAGCAGGTAAATAAAGGCTAGTGGTGACTTGAGAACACACTTTAAAGTTTAACTATAATGAACAATTTGTGAAGGTTAACAATCAAGCGGTTAGACAGAAAATTCCACAAGGAAACATTGGTCCATTGATTTCGTAATGTTGAGAGTCAGCTTTGTACCTGTTTTAAACAAGGGAAATATTTATACTGCTAGACTTAAGATTCCTTTGGCCTTTGCAACAAGTCCAATATATTGTTTCTTCTTCAATCCATAGAAAAAAAGTTTTCTTAAAAGCACACATGTATCACCTTGAACTGTGGTGGGAGTTCTGGTCACACTGTGATGGGACCATAGAACAGCGTAGGGTTTCTCTGCCAGGACTTTCCCATTCCAGCTGGTGACCTGGAAGCCAGAGGAGTGCATTCCACATTTTAAGGTGAAGATGGTTGCTTTTATGAAGGGCAGAGAGCTTGTGCTGTGCTGTTTATTTTCATTGACTAAATAGGGAATGTAGGAAGACCAGCATTATAGATTAGGCCGTAGCTTAGCTCTCCAAAATTACATATTACAGTCAAATTAGGTGAGGTGAGTACCTAGATCTCATTTGAAGCCTAAAGTTTTAAAATCCATTTCAAGAGTCATTGTGAGTAAACCCCTTAACAGTAACAGGGGTTGTGCTGTATGACCAGAACAAAAACAGTAACCAATTTTGATTTTTTTTTTTNACGGTAAGATTTTTTTTTTCCTGTAAGGAAATGCACAAAAATAGAAGAAGAGAAAAAGTTACTGATACTGATTTATCTGGTAGCAAGGGTAGAGGTGCCAGTTCAGCAGTATGCTGCCAATTATTTCTATAAGGGAAGGAAACGTTTATTTCTGCTTTGCTATAGTAGTATGCATCCTGTCTGTACTTTCACGAAGGAAGCGCTCTGAATCCTCTACTGATTAGGCCTAAAGAGAGAAAGACAGAAAGCTTCCTTAGATGCATGTTGGAAGCAGAAGATTGTGTGCAAAGCTTCCTTGTGTTGAACACACAAATTTTCACATGGAAGTTCACTCGCTCAAGATGTGTAGGGTTAAACATATCACATTTCTAGCCAATTTCTTCTGGTACTAAAAAAACTGCCTGACATAAACGTTAGTCAAATATAGTTGTTATATACTCTTCCAGTCCTATCTGGTCAGTGCCATGTCACTAACAAAATAGATAGTACATAAGACGTATGTCACAGCAATAGTTTTATCTTCTCCTAGTAAATTAAAATCCTATAATTTTTTGTTTCTCGGTTTTGTTTGGCCTTAACAAGTACCTAGATAGGCTGCTTCCACTTCCTGGTTACAAGCTCTGTTTCAGCAAAAAGCTAATAGATAAAAATGCTTCTGTGGTTGAGGTTATTTGTTCTTTCTGGGAGCACTTGTGTGTGAAATTTAAGTGCATACGCCCAAGGCCTGAAAGAGAGCTACATAAAGTGGTGAATTTCTTCCTGCTAAATGTTTTAAATGGTTTGTCTCAAATTATTTGAGTTATTTAATTTTATTTTAATAATTTAATTATAGTTTTTAAAAAAATATAATGTTTTATAAGAATGGCTATACAAATATGTAGAACTTTTGCCACAATTTCATAAACGAGAGAACATAAATTAAAAGAAATACTTCATTTCAAAACAAGAGTTTCTTATCTGCTAATATTCCAGGGCGCATAATTCTCCTGTTTGTTCCCTGATTTTTTCCAACAGTCTTTCTCCTTCTTCTGTTTCCTTAGTCATATGCTTTCCCATTAGCAGGCAAATAAGTTTGAAGTGGTACTACTGATTACATACATAGTTGATAATTCATAGAAGTGTCATAACATTTGGACTTTTGTTTTTTGAGTGTCAGAAACTGCTTTAAGGTTTCCCCTAGAATCTAAAATTACTCACTGTTATGACTACAACAGTAATTCTTGCAGTTGTTCACAAGAAAGTTATTGCATATCTGCAATTTGAGTAAGGTTATTCATTGGATAAAGTAGCATATTTTGGTCCCTTAGTTTGTATACATATGACTGTCATGATCTTGACTCTCAAGTAAGTCTGTCTTTTCTTTGGACTGGGCATAGATTGAGGCTTGTAACACATTTACGTCTGGCTTTTCTACTCAATCATGTCTAGTGTGAATATTTTAATGTAAATATTCAAAAAGTGTCATGCTACCAGTCTTCAATCTTAGCTTGAAATTTATTTCCATTCAATAATATATTCACTGTACTATTTTCCAGGACACATGCAAAAGCAAAGGTTTAAATTTGGTAATTATTTCAAATTCCTGTATTTACCCAGGTGTACTGTTTCTTGCTTTACATAATTGCTGTTAACAGCTACAAGTTCCCAATAAATGGAACCAGACCAAAAAGATTGACTATGCAAGTCCATCTTTTATCCTTATCATATACTTCTTAGTTCAACATGGTCACAGCTGGACTGGGTAAATGTGACACGTTTAAACAAGAGTTTTCTGAGAATTTGAGTTGATGGACAGTTTCATTGGAACAGTGCTTTTATGCTTAGTTGCACGATAGACCACTTGAATATTATGTGAGTAACAGTTTTTTTCAGGTTACTTATTAACTGAGTGCTAATTATGCTTACAGTCACTTGCTATGCTAATGACTGTACCTGTGTAATGTTACGGATTTCCAGATAATGGCAATAACGGTTTGGAATTTAGAAATGTACCCATTTCAAATCACTGTGAGCATCTGTGCAGGTCAAGTGTATTTTTTCTAGGTGTAACCTAAATTAAAAATGAATCCATGAAAAAAATACTAATGCATGCCAGGAACAAGTTTATCAAGTAGTACTGACTGTTTTGGGATTAAACTAACGTTGTGTTTGTTTTCAGCTGTCCCTTGATCTTTACTACACAGAAGATGAAATTTATGAGCTTTCCTATGCACGAGAGCCACGAAGTCACCGAGCTGCTGTAAGGGCCTTTCCAGTTTCTTAACAAAAAGATTTTTTTTATAAGTAACATAACTTTTATCCCTTGAATTCATTTAATTGTATATTATGCTCAATTGGAAGCATTTTAGCTTTATAGACTGAGCAAAATCTGTTAAAGCATAAATTGTTTAGTTGATGATAAAGCCTAAGCTAGNAGAGAGCTTGTGCTGTGCTGTTTATTTTCATTGACTAAATAGGGAATGTAGGAAGACCAGCATTATAGATTAGGCCGTAGCTTAGCTCTCCAAAATGATGTATTACAGTCAAATTAGGTGAGGTGAGTACCTAGATCTCATTTGAAGCCTAAAGTTTTAAAATCCATTTCAAGAGTCATTGTGAGTAAACCCCTTAACAGTAACAGGGGTTGTGCTGTATGACCAGAACAAAAACAGTAACCAATTTTGATTTTTTTTTTTGTTTTCCTTTTATTTTTAGGTGTTTAATGAAATGACGGAACTGCTTTCATCATACAGAAATTATGATAGTTACCGACGTGCCTATAACGAGTGCAGTAACTTTAAGATCCCAATCCTTGGGGTCCACCTGAAAGACTTGATATCACTTTATGAGGGCATGCCAGACTACTTAGAAGACAAAAAAATTAACATATACAAACTATACTCTCTGTATAACCACATAAATGAGCTGATACAACTCCAGGAAATTCCACTTCCCCTGGAGGCTAATATGGACCTTGTTCATTTGCTTACAGTAAGTCGTTAGATGAGATAAATACCTCCATTTAAAAAATAATTTCATATACCTCTCAAAGAATTAAGTAGAGAATCCCACTAATTATAAATTATTGTAATAACATATATTATATATACAGTATTATATAATACGGTAAGATTTTTTTTTTCCTGTAAGGAAATGCACAAAAATAGAAGAAGAGAAAAAGTTACTGATACTGATTTATCTGGTAGCAAGGGTAGAGGTGCCAGTTCAGCAGTATGCTGCCAATTATTTCTATAAGGGAAGGAAACGTTTATTTCTGCTTTGCTATAGTAGTATGCATCCTGTCTGTACTTTCACGAAGGAAGCGCTCTGAATCCTCTACTGATTAGGCCTAAAGAGAGAAAGACAGAAAGCTTCCTTAGATGCATGTTGGAAGCAGAAGATTGTGTGCAAAGCTTCCT
>VXBO01007958.1:163805-180501 GCA_013400135.1 Rhinoptilus africanus
TTAAACAAGAGTTTTCTGAGAATTTGAGTTGATGGACAGTTTCATTGGAACAGTGCTTTTATGCTTAGTTGCACGATAGACCACTTGAATATTATGTGAGTAACAGTTTTTTTCAGGTTACTTATTAACTGAGTGCTAATTATGCTTACAGTCACTTGCTATGCTAATGACTGTACCTGTGTAATGTTACGGATTTCCAGATAATGGCAATAACGGTTTGGAATTTAGAAATGTACCCATTTCAAATCACTGTGAGCATCTGTGCAGGTCAAGTGTATTTTTTCTAGGTGTAACCTAAATTAAAAATGAATCCATGAAAAAAATACTAATGCATGCCAGGAACAAGTTTATCAAGTAGTACTGACTGTTTTGGGATTAAACTAACGTTGTGTTTGTTTTCAGCTGTCCCTTGATCTTTACTACACAGAAGATGAAATTTATGAGCTTTCCTATGCACGAGAGCCACGAAGTCACCGAGCTGCTGTAAGGCCTTTCCAGTTTCTTAACAAAAAGATTTTTTTTATAAGTAACATAACTTTTATCCCTTGAATTCATTTAATTGTATATTATGCTCAATTGGAAGCATTTTAGCTTTATAGACTGAGCAAAATCTGTTAAAGCATAAATTGTTTAGTTGATGATAAAGCCTAAGCTAGAATATATGGGAGAGTTGACACCATATCAGGTTTTATGCACAGAAACACAAATGCAGTTACTTGTGTAGAGACGTGACATCAGGCTGTATCTTGGCAATTGATACCGATTCTTTTAGATGAAGAATGCTTGTGTGATTCAAATGATGAAACCCATGAGTGTTATATTGTAGGTTTGTTCCTGCTTCATAAATATGGAAAAGACAGTGAATTTAAAGGGCTGTCAATGAACTGTGGCAATGTAAGGAACAACCACTGTTTTAGACAGTTAAGGGAAGAGCTGCCTCTGAAGTACCACGTAATTATCAAAAGTCAGGTGTTGGGTCCAACAGGCCACTTCTGCAGTCCTGTGTCACATAGTCCATTGTCACAAATGAAAGAAGTGTAATACTGAAATATCTTTCCATGTGGTACTAATGAAGTTCCATTCAATTTATTCTAGCCTTTGACACCTTCCAGACCACCAGTAGTTGTAGACTGGGCCTCAGGAATAGCCCCAAAACCTGATCCAAAAACCGTCAGCAAACATGTTCAGAGGATGGTAGATGTAAGTATGGTTGGCCTCTTTACCTTACATATCAGTCGTAGCCTTAATCTCTAGCTATGGGAAGATACAAAGAAGGGGAAAAATACTGGACACATTCAAAGCTGTGCTGAGTTTGTAAGCACTTCTGTCCTCACAAGGAGGTATTTCTGCCTAGCTGTAAATAGCAGCAGTGACCCGTGAGGTATGGAAGGTAATTCCTTAAGTGGCTAAGGAGCCAGTGTGGAGTGTGAATGCTGGTTTATATAATTCCATTCTTCCAAGGAGCCAGGGAGTCCATTTCTACCAGCGACTCCAACATCATGTTATTGGTGGAGTCGGAAAGTGGGCCTCTCAACGGCTTTGTTACCAGCAGCCCCTGCTTTTTCTCTCTCTCTTGGGTCACCCGCTTTACTGAAAACCATCAAGTAGGCTCAGCTGATTGATTCCAAAACTGACGGGGAGAGGGAGAGGTGAAGAGTTTGTCTGTGCATCCCTGCTTCATCTCTTTTCCTTCTAAACATCTAATACTGCCAGGTGTCCTTTGATACATGCTCTTTTGGAATATATTTCTAATTTGGCCTAGGTGTGCTCCTTGCCTTAGTGCCAGAGACAAACAGTAACGTTGTTCCATAAGTGGAAATAGGTGTCTACATGACAGT
Organism: Rhinoptilus africanus; assembly: GCA_013400135.1. Classification (NCBI taxonomy): domain Eukaryota; kingdom Metazoa; phylum Chordata; class Aves; order Charadriiformes; family Glareolidae; genus Rhinoptilus; species Rhinoptilus africanus. Next base: position 165,644 of record VXBO01007958.1, read on the forward strand.
TCTGTCATATAAGTACTTTTCACGTAACATTGACCTGATGAAAGAAGCTGGTCAGCTGCACTGATTTGGCTACAGAGGTCATCACTGAGAGCACTAACTGAGAGCATTGGTGCAAGTTGTGTATGTGGGCCTGGACATAATGATCTTAAAGGGAAACTAAAAAAGAGCTGTCGTTGTGACTCACCTACATTTTGCTACAAATCAAGAAATCATAATGCTTCTTTAGTCAAGCAAAAAAAGCACTTTGGCTGTTGCACTGTTTAATAGATACTGGGAGAAAGTGGGAGAGGAAATCCATAAATATTGTGTAGACTTTCTAAAGTGGTAATTCAGCCCACCCATCCACATTATGAATTATTCTACTTAAACTATTATCTTGCACAGTCTGTCTTCAAAAATTATGACCATGATCAGGATGGATACATTTCCCAGGAAGAATTTGAAAAGATAGCTGCCAGTTTTCCTTTCTCATTTTGTGTAATGGCTAAGGACTGGTGAGTACCTAATTTGGCTTATCAACTTTATAGCATCTGTTTTGGGAGGGTGTTTTGGGGTTTTGTTTTTAAATTTTTATTTCTGTCATTCAGGTGGTAAAATCACTTTCTTGACCCACAAATAGAAGTGAAATCATAGTTGACAAAAGCATCTTCTAAATGTGTTGTGAATGACATCTTCGTGAGCGTACATGTGGTAACCAGGCTGATGTAGGAGGAAGAACAGATAATAGAAAAAGAAAGAATTTTTGAATGATATTCAGTATATACTACTAAAGAACTTTTCTAAGATTAAAATAGAGAATTGGCAAATGTATATTCTGGCCAAATTAAGAACATTTTTCTTAACATATTAATGCATGGGAAAATACAACAGTGATTATTCAGAGGTTTTCTATGAAGTAGTTTTGCGGTTGCCTCACATATGCAGATATTTTGCTTATCCTTACAGGCTGCATTTTAAATGCCTAGATAAGCTTCTGTAGGCTTTGGGAGCAGTTGACAAGATTACTGAGATCACTGTAGTTTCTTGGCCCATGAAACTATTTCCATATAAATTGTGAAGAAAGATATATTTAATTCTCCTTATGCTTTTAAAGAAAACTATGTCTCACAAACAACTTTCCTTGTTTATTTTCAGGGAAGGACTGATTAGCAGGGATGAAATAACAGCTTACTTTATGAGGGCTAGCTCAATCTATTCCAAATTAGGACTTGGCTTTGCTCACAACTTCCAAGAGACCACTTACTTAAGGCCTACTTTCTGTGACAACTGTGCTGGATTTGTAAGTTTACTTTTTAGTAAATTATGTTAATGTTGTTTAGAATAATGCCTTTTTAAAATGTCATAATCACCACGTGTCATATACAGAAACGGAGCTGTATAAAACACCAGTGAAGCTATTCAGAACACCAGGCTTTTGCCTGTGGAGCTATTTAAGATACCCTTGACACCCTCTTGGCAGTACTATTGTCTGTTTAAACATGGCTCCTACCTTGTGGTGTTCGGTTGTGTCACCAAACACGGTGTCAGGCAAGACTTCCAAATCCAGAGCCTTCCACTCCATGGGTCTGTTAGAACTCATGTCCTCGTACAGACATGGCATGCCCCCTGCCCATGGCACAGAAAGATTTAGTAAAACTGACTGTCCTACCAATCCCCAGTTTAGCTGGCATCAAACAAGGTTGCTGAGATAGAATTCTCCATCTACTCCAGCTCCTCAGCTCCTCTGGGGGCTCTCAGATCTGCTGATGTATTCGTTAGAGACTAGCTCAAGGTATTTTCTTTGTGACTGAGGAACGCACGTAAAATATTCTGTTTACCTTATGCTAAAGAGGTAAATAGTTTATATTTTGACCTTACCATTAAAAGGGTAGAAAACCAAGATACTCTGCAGGAGCTCAGATTTTAGAAATGAGTGGATTTTTTAGCACAATGGAGCTTTTAGTGGATTTTTATATCTGGAGGTTTCAAATATGCAGAGAAATATATTAATACATAGTCTTTGTTTGAATTTTAGCTATGGGGAGTCATTAAACAAGGATACAGGTGCAAAGGTAAGGTACTTTGTTAATTTTCATCTATAATTGATGGTGAATGACGAAAAAAACCTGATCATCCTGACATCCATTACTATCTCTATGGACCTATTTAATCTGACCTCTCAGGGAGGAAAAAATTGATTTAAGAATAGTATGACAGACTAAGGTCCAGAAGAAATGCAAAGATGAAGGAACTCATAACTGATAGCTCTAACCCTTTGCAAAACAGCACTGAATTCAGAGGGTCTGGGAAAAGACCCTTCTATTGCAATGAGAGCGAACACCAGCGCTCTGTGAAAACTGTGCAGCACATGCACAACATGTATTTTGCAGAGCTTTCTTCCTCATACACGTATCTGCTTTCTCTGCAGCTCTTACGGTCAAAATGCGGTTGCAGCTGAACATTACTGTTTTGTATTTTCACAATAAAAAGGAGTTTTAGGTGTGTATAGAAAAGGGATGTTGTTGGTCTGTTTACCAGATGTATTACAGGTAACGCACATAGAGAATATCAAAGAAGCTTTCTAGCTTCTTGGGGAGGCAGCGCAGTGTGAGAGCTGATCTTAGAGGCTAAAATGGAGCCACTGAATCATATAAACTTTGTTTTGTTTACAGACTGCGGAATGAACTGTCACAAGCAATGCAAAGACCTGGTTGTGATAGAATGCAAGAGAAGACCCAAAACTTCAGTGGCAGACAGCAGCCCAACTTCTGCTCTTGCTTCAAGTCTCTGCCCAGTAGGAGTCAAAGAGCAATTCCATGGTGAGAAAAGATCATGTTAAAAAGATCAAAAGATCTAGATAATCTTTCCTTTGCTCCTTTTTCTTTTAAAGCTGAGTTGTTCGGCATCATGTTAGGTTTTGTTAGTTAACTACAGTGGTTTATCAACATATAAACTAGAACCAGGCACAAGTGAGCCTGTACCAAATAACAGCAGTCCACTGCTGGTCTGAATAAGTCAGGACTCCCTTTCTGGGGCATCTCTTGTCACACTACACAATGTGTGGTGCTCAAATTCCACAAAAACTGAGTAAATCTTCTGCCAGACTCTCATGAGAACTAGGTGCCATGAACTGAACAGCTGACAGGTTCCCTTAACTGTCCTGCCTTGTGACAAGCAGGTCTTGGCACATTCTGATATTTATCACTGTTGTCACATTAAGTGACTACGGCACTGTTACAATTCTTAGATTTCAATGTGGAGTTAATCAAGTCAGTTTACTTATGTACCTGTATGCTAAGAAAACCAAGAGCTGATTGTGTTTGTTTTTTCCACTTCAGTAGCTGAATCTAAAACTCCTCTACATTACTCCATCTTTCATTTAATCAGAAATGAAAAATCTACACCCCTCTGTTCTTTTTTCCTTATATCAAACAGGCTGTATAAACTTCTCATACCGTGTATTGCCATGTAGGCCTCCAAAGGAGGAAGCGTTGTCCTTGAATAAGACCTCAGGCTGCTTTTGTTTTGGTTTTCTTTTCATTTTGATGTTCCAAGTCTCTTCATACTCACTTTCTTTGAATTTCTGTCCTGCTCTTTGCCTATACCCGATGTTCTTCAAATCTGCTCTTCTCGCTACTTTGATATCAATCTTTTGGGTTGTGTTTACGATTCATACTACTGGATTCCATCTTGGGCTTCCTGTTAGCACTTACATGGAGCACAGTGCATCCAGTTTCTCTTGATAACTGACCGTGTGCATCTCTACGATTGCACCTGCAATGGCTGCAGCACTGGTGACAACCACCTTGTGGGATGTCACGCTTACAGAGAGATTGAACTGTAGCGCGTTGCCCCATCATCACCCTGTGCACCAGAAAGTGGTACCTCCCAACACAAGGTCATGTCAAAGAATGAGAATTCATCTGCTCATATCTTAATTCTCTAGAGCCTGCAGCAGCTACTGGACAGACTTTGTTCTTTCCCCTCATGTGTTTGAACATCCAGCTTCATTTTGTTTTCTTCCCAACAACAGAAATTACTTTATCTGAAACAGGTCTTCTTTAAATCCTTTAATCACATCTTTTGCCCACTGCTTCTAACGTTGTGGGGTTTTTTCCTCCCCTCTCTCAGTTTTAACTGCAAAAGTAAGTAAAAGTATTTTGGGATGACCCATACAAAAGCAGTGTGAAATTAAAAATGTCATTATTTCACCTTTACAAAGCAGATGAGGTAAGTTGTATCTTACAGCTGCAAGTTGTCATAACATTGAACTAACACCCAGGTTAAATCTTCCAGTCCAACCACCAAGATCCATGGTCTATATAAAACCTCTTAGCTATCTAGAGGTTTTTCTCTAGCTGACCTTGATGGTACACCTGCTTTCCTCTTCCTGATCCATATTTATGATACTGAGGCATGGCAGAGAGTTGTTCCAAGAGGCAGAACATCAAGAAACTAGCAGTGACACCTTATTTAGAGAGCAATAAATATAAAATCAATAAAGAAAAGATGTTGGTTTATTTATGAAAATAATGTTTAATTACTGTGCCTCTGGTTTCTCCTTTCGTGGGATAAGATCTTGACTCAATTTATCATATATATTCTACAGGACAAGAAGAAGGGCCGTTCGCATTTCCCAATGGAGAAGTAGTGGAGCACAATGAAGACAGCAAGGACCGAACCATTATGCTCATGGGTTCCTCAGCTCAGAAAATCTCAGTGAGACTGAAACCAGCTGTGGTTCATAAAGGTATACAGACTGATTCCGTACTCCTGGCTGGCGACATATCTCGTAGGCAGACAGAGAAGAAAGAACATAAGATGCCAGAAAATCCTTATCTCCAGGCAGCTCCACCATCCCCATTTCCAAGCCCAATTCTAGGCCGCAAAAAGGCGTATGTTAAATGGGAAAACAAGGACTCCAGCCAGAAAATGAAGGAGGAGCATCACAGCTGTAAACCCTCATACCAGGAGCTTGAGCAGGTACACATGCAATCAAACAAATTGTTTTACACAAGAGTACCATAAAGTGGTTGGAGGGTGGGGAGGGAGTGGCTGGGTGGGGAGGTGTCACCTTCCTCCAGCGTCGTTAATTGCCAGAACAATCCACAAATGGCATCATAAATTCTTAGCCACTTTTAACTCCAGCAATGCTTCGCTTCAAGCATTAATTTTAGTACTGGTACAGGGAATAAGTTTTTTAGTACTAGTACTTAGTGAATAAATTTTGAAGCCCTTGTTATGATTACACTGATCCCTGTCAGTCTTAAAAGTGGCAGGCAAGAATGTGAACATAATCCAGTCGCTTAGGACAGGATGTTACTCCATTAAACAAGTAACATAATCCTGAACTTCTTCCTGCTTTTGGTGGCCTCTGCTCCCCAAAGTGACAACATACGGGGCAGGGAGGGTGAGGAGCTTTGCCTTTGTTCAACTGACAGTGAATCCCTGCTTTTTTTTCGTAACTGTAAGTCACCAAGAAATTTTGCTGTGTGAACAGACATGATGCTTCTCGCTAGGTTTCACCTGCATCAGCCCAGTTGTGGCTCACCTTAACTCTACGAGTTTTCTGACAAAGTAGTTGTTCATAAGACTGTGTCACCTCAGGTTTGGCCCAGATTCAGGCTTATAGAAACACCTTTCCAGACAGATTAAAGAAACTATCACAATATCGACAATGTGATTGATGGATGGATTCGGATAAGATTATGCAGAACAAAGGCAGACCTGTTTTTATACTTTTCTTATTATTATCACTATTCTGAAATGGACCAATGTGGAAACAGTCCAACAATAGGAGCACAGCCTGATCTTTGAAGGATCAGAGTAACTTTCAAAGTACCCTTTGCTGTTTATAAAGTGAGCTCATCTTTTATGAAGGATGATTGGTTTATTAAGACAGAGATGAAGGCAGTTAGGAAGAATCTTCCAGTATAGACCACTTCTCTTTCAGTCAAGAGCGCATTCAACATAGATAAGGATGTGAAGCGTGGATGTACTTGTAAGAACTGCTTCTTTAAATTGTCCCATTCATGTGAGTCTTGCAATTTGCACTTATCCTTGTTCCCTCATCAGATCCTGACCTCAGTTACTGAACAGCAGCTGATGTTATAAATTAATGTATTAGATTACTGCACATCGATTTCCACATTAGTAGAGCAGTAAAGTTTGTGTTCTTGTTTCCCCTACATTACTGCTGTTGCGAGGGGAGCAGTGGAGGGTGGGTAAATGCAGGTTGGTTTGTTGACTGTCAGGTACCAGCTGCGGGAAAGTTTTAAGAGGACACACAAAGGATACACCAGCGACTATGGAAACATTCAAATAAGTTACGAGTTCTGTTCCATTGACAAGAGTTACACCAATTTACTTTTATGCCAGTCAATCTAAACGTGCAACCAGACAATCCTGAAAGAAATTAAAAATAAAATACCATTCTCTTTTTTTTTTGGTTTGTTTTTAGGAAAGAAATATTCTAAAGGCAGACAATGAAGGTTTAAAGATTCAGCTGGAACAGGCACATAAAAAAATTGAATCTCTCACAATCCAGACAAGAAACCATGTAGTCGACAACCTACAACACAGAGACTGCTCCTAGCAGGCGAGAGAGGGAGGCTCCTGTGGAAGAACGTAAGACTGAAGGAGGGGTTGCGATAAAGCTGCTTTACCAACTAACTGAACTGGAGACAGACTCTGAAGGATGTTAAACAGAATCAGTCTCTTTATTCAACACATTTCCATCCTAAACATGCGCTCCCAAATGCATACATCCATTCCTTTGACTTTTTACAGTAATTTAGCATTATCTGTGCAATGAACAGAGTATCTTCTGGGTTTGCTTTTAAAAGCAGTGACACTGTTGCTGAAGTTCCTGTTTGTGATGAAGACCATGTGGATTCCCCAGTGACCTGGCTGCCGGTAGCACACCTTACTCTACAAGTGTTGTGACAAAGTAGCCATTCGTAGGACTGTGTCACCTCAGATTTGGCCCAAATTCAGGTTTGTAGAAAGAAAATGTTTGATAAAGCTGAGTATTTAAGTAAAACTGTAGAAATATTCCATTAAGAGAAACAGTTCCTTCTTGTTTTGGCTGAAACCAACTAAAATCATGAAGTGAACTGTCATCGTTATTTCCAAAGATTAAAAAGAATATTAAAATAAGTAGTTAAGCTAATGATATTTGATTCTTAGATTTTAAACTGACAACTTCTTTAACCCTCTTTCAGAGCTTTAGAAGTCCCGCTGCTCAAACACTTACCTTTATTAAGGTAAAATAGATGAGACTATAGAGAGTTTCCATTGACTACTGCTTCCATTTTTGTGTTCCATGCTGCAGCTTGGAACACTCCGCCCTACTTATTTGGCTTACAGGATAGCTGTCTGTCCACTTACAGTAGATATGGGACAAGGCTGATTCTTCTTTTCTCATGTCAAAGTGGACACCGTTGTTGAGAAGGACCTTGAGGGCCATATTATGAGGGAAACTGTACAGTAATCCCAGTGCAACAGTTATGCTCTTCTGGAGCTCCCACCGTCTTCTGGTTCCAACCAAGGTTTCTCCATTTTCCCTCCTAGATTTCACATGCACTTTAGGTAAAGAGTTGAGATGAGCGTGCTCTTATGAGGTGCAAATTTTGTACAGTAAAAGGTGCTAGGGAGGTAACTTAGATTTCTTAAAGCTACAAGGTGTACATATTGTTAAGAGACAGCAAAACAGTCTTTCAAGTTACTGATAAATCTACTCATCAGAATAGGCAATTTTAAAATTGCATTTACATTCCAAGCAAATCCATACACTTACAGTTGTATAAAACTTGCTTGCATTTATCAAACAGGGATCTGCCATCACACATTTAAACATCAGAAACGTATGACTTTGTAAATAAATATTTCAAAGTCCACTTAGTACTCCTCCAAACTTGTAGGTTAGTTTATAAAGTCCGTTACAGACTGAAATTTAGTCAGCCTATTACAATAGTATGTGTGCTTTGTGTTGAAAGCGGTACTAACGTATGTTCCATCCACAATTTACAGGCATTATCAAGTATATGAATGCTTTATTTATTAAAAAAAGTCTATTTGAAACTATTTGCCAATTTAGTGATGCTAAATTCTTCTTTTTGAACTTGGATTGTGCTTGCATCTCCATGTCGAAGTACAAACAAATGGAGGGAAACAGCAGATTTTCTGTTACCTTACTGTAAATACATATGGTATGTAAAGAACTGAAATGCATAAGACAAAAACCAGCAGCTGTGAAGATTGTGCAGCTTTTTTTCCTCATACACTAAACATGAATTATTAACAATTAACATGGAATTGCACTTTGATCAATCAAAATGGCATTCAGGTCATGTCTGCAAACTTCTTTGCCCATTACCTGTAAGCTGCTTGATTTTGTCCTCTATTCAGGGAACTAGAGCAAGGCACATTCCTAACAGGCATTTAGCAAATAAAAGTCTGTTTCTGCAACAATTCAAATAAACAAGATAAATGTCAAATATATTTTCGTGTATTTCAAAAATAGCTCCGAAGAGCGGCTAAGATTGATAAATCTTGTTGTGCAGCTAAGGTAACTCTGCTCGCTTCTGGTCTAAACTCAGGATTCTAATAGAATTTGCGTGTATACATATACTTTGTCTACTCTGGGGTGTGGAGAGCATGAACAAACTCTTATTTAAATAGAATGACTCCCTAATATCAGCAGCTGGCCCAAAGGCTACTGTATTACTAGGTTATTGAGTACTAAGTTTGAGTACTTAGTGCTGAGAAATGAGTTATGACCATAGATTTGTACAGTCTTACATGCTAACTTAATGTTTCTCTGTGTTGTTGTCTTGTTCCTACAAACAATTGGAATGATTTAAAAGGGACCTGTTTGCAGGAACATCTTACAGAACCAGTGTGTGGTGCTTCACCTATGCTGAAAACTTCCTGCTTCAAAGAAGTCAGCTGCCACCTGGAGAATTTCACAGCTCTCCAAGTACCTTCAGGTTCCCTTTTGTTTGCCCAAAGCCCCTTAACAGCCGGGGTTGGTTGGTTGCTTTGTTACGGTGGTAGTTCCTTATGCCTTTTTTCCTGCATGAAAGACAGAAAGTGACGGTCCTGGGATAGTGCTGAAACTGACCAAGCTACTGAACAAGGACCACTCACATCTGCATTCCTCTTCAGGCTGCTTTATGCTAGGCAAAACAGAGATACAATTAAAGTACTAAGTGCTGTTAAAAAAAAAGTCATGTTAACAAACACCGATCTTGAAATTTATCTTGTCATGGCTAATTTAAACGAAGAGCACTCACCTTTAATCCTTTTCCAGGCTCAGCTGTGTTTTGTGTACATACAGGAAGGAAGACAAAACAATTGCCCTCCCAACTCAACTACTGTTTATTTTTAAAGTGTGAATTCTGATCCTTTAAAGATAAAAGTAAATAGACTGAGTAACATAACAGTTAACAAGGCAGGGCTACTGTTTGTATTCAGATTAAACACAATCGCCTTTAAAGTAGCTTATATATGTTTCTGGAAATACCTTTTTGTTACAGTAGCAATGTTGTTTTGTTGTAACTGATCTCTGTGGCAACTTCAAAATTATTTGGTTTAATGCTGTTTGCAAAGGTTGAACAAGTGTACAGATTGTAAAGATTTTATATAAATTGTAAAATTTTTGGTTTAATATTTATAATAGAAAAAGATATTAAAATTGCACTTCATGCCTCTGAGTTCGTATTTGAAAGAAATCTAAAGAAGTTACATTCATCTTCCTTGACTCCATCATCCGAGACACTTCTGCAGGATCAACCTGGCAGTGGAGGCCCTAGTCTATGGGGGACGAGCCCTGTGAGCCTTGCAATGTTGCCTGAGAAAATTTCTTTCAGTATTTTAATGGTTGATGCAGTACAGATGCTGTTTTGCTACTCACTACAAGGATTACAAAGCACAGTTCTTCATTAGCGCAGTATCTCTGTTTTCTTAAGAACACTAATTCTGAAAGGATTTCACAGGATGATAGCTAAAGTGAAAGAAGACTTCTGCGTTGTCTGCAAATGCTGGCTATTGCGCTGCAGCACCCTGAAGACTTGCTACTCTTGATCTTACAGTAAACCTCAAAATACCTTATCTGAAACATGTTTTTATACGGGGTGATTCAGTTGTCTTCAGTCATCCCAGGGAGGTGAGGGAAGAAGACAAGGAGTGTAGACTGACTACTGAAAACACAATTCCTGTTCATATGGGCAGAGCTGCTCTACAGACTTGCACCTACAAAACAAGATGGATTTTACTTCGTAATTATAGAAATTATAAAAGAAAATTTCAGGAGTAATTAGAGGATATTTCCTTAGTTTACATAAAGACAAAAGTAATGATCATATAGACCCACGTAATAAGCTACCTTTTTTTACTAAGGTAAAATTTAACTGCGATTCCTTAGTAATCCCAGCCAACGTCATAGGGATACATTTGTGACATGCCCAGTCTGTTGAAATTTTCCTATATTGTTGCCTACTATTGGTCCAAATATATCGCTTATTTTTCATCACCATAAAGAGTAAGTTTCATCACTATTGTAAATCACCAGAGGGAATTCTTCCTTACAATCACACTACACAAGTGATGCAAGTAACTTCAAATACAGTACTTTATTCCTTAGTGTTTACAGCTGTTAACAAAAGTGTCTCTCTCCCATCCTGAGAAAACCCCAACCAATTTTTCAGTTCTTGATCCAACAAAACAATATTCAGGTAGATAGTCGCTAAGTGTGAATAAACACAAAAATGCTCACAAACACACAGATGAAAATCTTTTACTTAAAACAGAATTTTTGAAAATACTTTTTTTCCAAGACAAACATAAAAAATATGAAAAGAAGTTTAACTCAATTATTTTCATGGTATTATTGCATCTTTTGATAAATTAAAAGCATACATTCTGACAACAGAGGACTAAAAGATACCTCTATGAAACGTGGTGGTGCTTACTTTAGTTTCCAACTACTGGCTTCACATTTTGGAATTATTTAAGAAAAACTGAAATGGCCAGATAAGAGAACAAAATCTCCAACTTATTTAAATTTCTGTCTTTTACATGATCTACGTGAAGATAACTGAAATATGATAGTGAAATAATTTAACTGTTAGAATTACATGTGGGCACGTAGCTCGTTCACGTGATGCTTTACTTCATTCCGAACTCTCCCACCTGCTACAAACAGGATTGACTGATGAGTGTAAAAGCACCGAGGCACAGCCACAGTTACAACAGCTCAACTAAACCAGTGCAACTTCGCAGCTCAAGACTTAAGAAATCTTTAGGCATCGCTAAGCCATTTGATTTTCCCAGCATATCTCCTTGGTGAAGCTAACTGTCTGACTGCTGTTTGGAAATTACTTGTAGCAAAAAATAGCACTGGGATGAGCAAACAGAATTTTCTATTAAGGCTTTGGTTGCTAAAAACTATTCTCTCTGTTCCTTTGTTGACTGACAGGTAGCCTCCAAGGCCAGCAGTCTCACTTGCTATGCCATCAACTTTATGAGCTATTCCAGAGCACTACGCAAAAACCAAGCTGAAAGGCAAGAAAACCAGTGCTACGCTCCATGAGGGTCTCTCCATAATGACTGCAGAGGCTGACAATATCTTAGGCCAGAAAGGAGTGGAGAAAGAAGTTGGCAAGGAACTATATTGCTAACAGTTGGGTGAAGTTAAACGATTATTTCAAGAGTTCACATCCAAGCAAGGAAAACTCCTGCCTTTTTTTATTAGGCACCTGCTAGGACCCCGAAGTATGGGTAAGGCCATATCTGTCACATCACAAGCGGCATTCTCAAGCAGACTATGATCAGAGAGGAAATAACAGATTATCTGGATTAAAACAAAAAGATTAGTGATGGCTAATTAATAAAGTCTGACACAGGCTTTTGGAAGAGATAATAATTTGATTCTGAACAGAGCTTTACATTCATGCAAAAAGCTGCCTATGAAATAGGATACAATGCGCATATTCATTAAGATAACATCCTTACAATCAAAATAAAATCCTAAAGTTCGGTCCACAATTAAGCCTACAGCTACATACTCGAAGCGATGCAAGATTTCCGTGCTATGCAATCAACAGACACCCCCAGATTTATCAGATGCCTTCCTGAATCTGCAGTAGCCTGACCCTGATAAATACTGTATGGAGTACTTACTTGGGCACCATCTCCTTGTTCCACCTCTGTACTCAGGAGTGGCCTCACAGCAGGGGAGGAGATCTAAAACATGCTGGGCAATAGAAACAGAATCACAGAAGCATAGGGTTGGAAGGGACCTCCGGAGATCATCTAGTCCAACCCCCTGCCAGAGCAGGGTCACCTTAGAGCAGGTTGCACAGGAACGCGTCCAGGCGGGTTTTGAACATCTCCAGAGACGGAGACTCCACCACCTCCCTGGGCAGCCTGTGCCAGGGCTCTGCCACCCTCAAGCTAAGAAGTTCCTCCTCATGTTTAGGTGGAACTTCCTGTGCTCAAGTTTGTGCCCATTACCTCTTGTCCTGTCACTGGGCACCACTGAAAAGAGCCTGGCCCCATCCTCCTGACACCCACCCTTTAGGTATTCGTAAGCCTTGATAAGGTCCCCCCTCAGCCATCTTTTTTCTAGACTAAAGAGAATCAACTTCCTCAGCCTTTCTTCATAGGAGAGGTGTTCCAGTCCCCTCATCATCTTGGTAGCCCTTTGCTGNCTTCCTAAGCTTCCCTATGAGGATGCTGTGGGAGACTGTGCCAAACGCCTTGCTGAAGTCAAGGTAGACCACATCTACCGCTCTCCCCTCATCCATCCATCCAGTCACGCCATCATAGAAGGCGATCAGATCAGTCGGACATGATTTCCCCTTGATGAATCCATGTGGAGTACTTCTGATGGCCTTCTTTTCCTCTGCATGTCTTGAGATGACACCCAGAATAAGCTGTTCCATCATCTTTCCAGGGATGGAGGTGAGGCTGACCAGCCTGTAGCTCCTCGGGTCCTCCTTCTTGCCCTTTTTGAAGACTGGAGTGACATTGGCTTTCCTCCAGTCTTCAGGCACCTCACCTGTTCTCCAGGACCTTTCAAAGATGGTGGAGACCAGCCCAGCAACGACTTCTGCCAGCTCCCTCAGCACCCTTGGGTGTATCCCATCAGGGCCCATGGACCTGTGCATGTCTAATTGATCTCTCACTTGATCCTTCTCAACCTAGGGGAAGTCTTCCTCTTTCCCCGTTACTTTCTCCAAGGCCTGGGACTCTTGAGGGCTGGGCTGGGCAGTAAAGACCGAAGCAAAGAAGGCATTCAATAACTCTGCCTTCTCCACATCCTCCATCACCATGGCTCCTGTCTCAGTCAACAGTGGGCCCACAATTTCTCTAGTTTTTGCCTCCGATACACTTGAAGAAGCCCTTCCTGTTGAGCTTGACATCCCTTGCCAGGTTTAATTCCAAGGAGGCCTTGGCTTTCCTCGTTTCATCCCTGCATGCTCTGGTGGCATTCTCGTAATCTTCCCAAGCGGTCAGTGCCTTGACTGTCATCTTTAACTGACAGCTTTAAATTTAATTCTTGTCTACACATATTAACAGCAATAACTGTATGAAAGATAACTCCTTCTAGAGTGAACTACTTCCTGTCTGTGAAGAAGGCATCCCCATACCATATCAGAGTTGCTTTTGAGTTATCAGACCAATTGGTTGGCAGAGTAAGAGAGAGAGAAGTAACTGAAGAAGGACAACTGCTGTGTGAGTTGTCGTCAACTGCTGTGTGAGTTGTCGTCAACTGCTGTGTGAGTTGTCGTATGAGCTGGGCAGTTGGCAGTTCCCAAATGGAGAGCAGGCAGGGGAGAAAAAAAACCCCAAACAGAAACAATATGTTCTCTCTCAAGAAGCTCAGCTTATTCAACTTTTATGTTCAAGGTTCATTCAGAAGGAATACATAAATGAACTCTTTCCAGACGTGATGGCTGCAGAAGTTTCCTGCCCAATCTGACCTTAAAATATTTTTATGAAACAGCAATAAAATGGAGAACAGGTAAAATGAAAATAGATACTATCAAAACTCACCATGATTCTGAGTTTACGGTACATACTCTGACCTTAAAATAGTCTCTGGTTTACTTATGAACATACAAACCAATCTGATTTTAGTAGTTTCTGTAGAATATTAATTCAGAATGTTACTTTTATGTGAAGTTCTGGAAGAGTAAGAATTGAGTAATTTTAACCAAAGCCTTAAGGATCTTCACATTTGACATTAAAATTCGTTTATGTCCCACATGAAAACTAGATGAAGAGAAAAAGCCTGAAAGCAGCACTCTAGAGTCTTTCAGCAGTGCTTCCATATGGTTCTTAGGCCTATTTTGTTTTTTCTACACAGCATTTTGGAGCAGGGGAGTGGACATGTAACATGCAACAATTAGAGAGGCCTGAACATTAAATAATATTTTGTTTGCTTAGAAAGGGTTTTATTCAGTTTTCTGAGGCTTATTTTAAATAAAGTGACAAATTAAAAAACACCATATGAGCAGTACGAAAAACAAGGACTTCAGTCGTCACATTTTAGTATAAAAGTTTTGTAAAGTTAACTAAAAGAATTCAAGGACAACATCAGTTGGTCTAATGCAATGATTCATATGATCATACTAAAATCTAACCTAAACCCAACTTAACATATCTAAACTCCTGATACCAGTAAACACCACCACAATATTTTGCCAGTTACTCTGTTAATATTTACAGTATTTTAGTATCTTCTGTATCCTCCCCCTCCTCTTCCACCATATGGATCACCATAGCCTCCCCTGCCACCATAACCTCCCCTGCCACCTTGGAAGCCACCTCCACCTTGGAAGCCACCTCCACCTTGGAAGCCACCTCCACCT
>VXBO01007958.1:180539-194648 GCA_013400135.1 Rhinoptilus africanus
CCACCCCCCCAGTTGCCCCTTCCACCACCACCACCTCCTCCCCAGCCACCTCTTCCACCACCTTCTTGTCTTTTTTGCCAAGGAGGCATTTCGGGAGGAGGTGGTTCTATCTCTGTTGGTCTGCCTCCACGGTCAGGTACTCTCCCCATCAGAACCTATATGGAAAAATAGGTCATTGTTAGTTTTTAAAAATAGTAATAATAACCTGAAGGGACACAGGGTTCTTCTCCTATGGACAAAGACATGCTGCCTGCTCTTTACAGGAAATATTGTCCCCTTGGTGTGGAGCTTGACAGCAGAATTCCTACTTCCTGTTCTTGTAACTTGTCACAACACAACAGAACTCTGAAAATAATCCCTTTTTCCACCTGTAAAATTTAAATAATTGCAGCTAGCTACCTCATATTACTTTTGTGAAGTCTTTATGAAGAAAACTACATGCATGTGAAGTATTTGTATTACAATAAGCAATATACATAATTGATACATAATATATATGACTATATAAATACATATTCATATAGAAAAGACTCCTTATGATCTTGACTTCGGTGGGTGTTACTCAGTGTAGAAAAAGGGAGACTGTACTGGACAAAGCTACACAAAACATCAAGTTGAATAACAAAGAGGTATCCAAGTAGGTTGTCTTGTGTTGTTTTCATATTTCCTAAACCCTCTGTGTGATAAATGCTAACATACTCTGGTCAGTCCCAGGCACTCCAATTAAAGTCTTCTCAAGAAAAAAAAACTTTCTCTAAGATCCTACAATAACTAAGAAATTCCAGAATCTTTGGGATCAAAGTGTACTAAAAGGTATCTAAATGAAGCACAAAACTTTAGAAAAATATGTAAATAAAGGATTAATAAAAACAGGCTTAGTCACCATCTGAATGGTGAAACTAACGTCATTGCTCACAAGCTTCAGCTTTTATCATACACAAGAAAACAGTACAAGGTTGATTTATTACTGTAGCCAAACCAAGTAATTTTACTTTGCAGCGAAAGGACACTTCCACGGAAACTTTTGTGATTTATAATACAGTGATAAACTAAAGACGCTGGTTCATGAACTGAACAACATAATCCTGGCAACAGGTAGCCCAGGAACTGACACCAGAGAGACTTGCTTGACACTCTTAACTTGAGGTGTGCAGTTTCACTGAACTCAAGATGTCACTTAAACACACATGCACGCACACATACACCCACCACCACTGTTCCTTCTCATCTAGGCTACTGCTTCATCCTGTTGCATCACTGACTGTCTAATAAGATAAAAAAGGTCACTACAATGTTTACTGGAATGCTGCAAACCCTCCTTTCTTAAAGCACCAAGTATCTTGCAAAAAAGAAATGAAAGTATTGAGCAAAGAATATAATCCCAAAATTACTTTTGATAGGTCTGTAAACTCCCACATCTTTTTACCACACCCCAAAAAGGAAAAGTATACCTTGTTGATTGCACAGACTGTATTTTCCCGTGTTGATCCACTACTTGTTCTTATGATCTTCGATAAATCTTCTCGAGCAGCAAGGAGGTGAGCTAAGGTAATAGTTGACTTCGGAGATAATGCATAGCGCTTGGGCTGATAGATTCGTGCTATGTCATCTGTTTTTACCTAAATGATAAAAATCAAACACCACTTACTTGCTAGGCATAAAACAGAAACACACTTACCGTAAACCCTGTATCGGCCTCAGTAAGTTTCAGTTTGAACATTGTGTAATGCCTGAAAATCTAGGTTATCTTACAAAATGTAGTGCCAGTTGTTACCAATTCTCTTCATACTGATGGAGCTACTGTACAAAAAATGCTGCTGATTACATTTAATTGATGCTGAAGCTTAGCACCAGTACAAAATAAATTCTCCTATCCACTGGCATCAAACAGATTTTTTGATGTTTTCCAACATGTCTAAAGACTAACATTTAAGAGTCCACTCCCAAGAGCTTACATAGCCGTATTTAACAGATCACTTCTAAATGCGATGAAAATAGAGCAGCTTCAAAGTAAGGTCAAATTGTGGAAAAAAATTTAAAGCGTACCAATGCAGCAAAACACTTGTGCAAGCCATGAAAAAGTGAGACTGAGAAGGGGAGAAAACAAGATTTTTTCCAAACACACTTTAATATTTCATTTGTTTAACAAAAAAGAAAAAGAAATGCACTTCCTGGGAAAATCTAGAATGATCTTCAGAGTAAAAAAAAGAGAAATTCAGTCTTGGATGGACCAGACAACAGGTGCTGTTCCTTTACACGACTGTTTTGCTGGGCAATTACTCGGTGACTGAACAAGTTAAAAAACCAACCACCCCACACAAAAAATGCCACATCATCAAAAGCAGAGAAAGGTATAAATACCTATTCAGTGCTGGGAAAAAGAGGCAAGCTAACAAATAAATTAAAAATGAACAAGAATTTGCCTTTTGGCTTAAAAAAAAAATACCTAGATGAGATCAATGCCAAAACATTTTCAATCCCCAAAACCTTCTTGGAGAAGTTATAAACAAATTTTGTACAAGAGAAATAATGAAAAAAGATTAAAAATCATAAGTAATTTTAAATTGCTATGTAGCCTAATTATTTCTGTAATTGCATACTATTTCACATCAACAGTCTTTATAAGACATGAAAATGAATCATCTTATTACCTTCTCATTATTAAAAAACTTTTAAAACTATTCTTCTATTCTGAAAATATATTATTTTTTTTTCAAGTTGTTTAAATGGAATAATATCAAGTGACTTAAAATTTTAGTCTCTTTAAGTAAGTCATCAGTTGACCTCAACTACATTTTAGAAGTATACTTTAAATTTGAAAACATATAGTTGTATATATAGCTCTAAGGAAGTTATACATGTAGAGAGATCTCCTGGCCTCTGTGAGCTAAACACCCTCCTCTTCATTTCTTGCCGCACAAAAGCATTCACAAGCCCTGCAGAAATTAAGCAGTGAGCCGTTCCAAAGGAGCGCAGCAGCATCTAGACTCATGACTTCCAGTGATACTTAGCGAGCTTCATGAAACTGACTCTGTCTGCATACGTCAATCACAAATTGTGACACCAGAAAGACTTGTAACAATCCATACTTTCAGTAAGCTTTCACAGTTTTAAGACTTATCCATCACAAGCTTTCTACGCAAACCTTTGGAAGGGAAGTTGATCTTGCAGCCCAATAGCAATAACATCTGCCTCCAGCTTCCCACATGTACACCTATTAAATTACAAGCATTTTGCATGTATGGGAGATAAACTTACTCTCCTGGATAGAAACAATATATATTTATATTTCAGAAATATCAGACTGGTTAAATCATGATTATTTTTTAATATACAGAGTGCTAGGAAATAGTACAAATGAAATGATCACAATTAAAATTATACCAGCAGAGAAAATCCAGAGGAACGGTTTGGAATTTATAGCCACCTGAAAGATTACAAGTAATTGCGTGCTTTTCTCATACAAGCTGCTATTCAAATAACCTGTTCAACTGACCATCTGTTTATTCAGTAGCTTTGAATCCAAAATAGGTCACAGTCACTTTAATTTTACTGTCTTTATGGGCAGTCACTCTTTGCACCCAATTTACCTATGTTAAGGCCCAGCATTTGTCTTTCTTTTGCATCTGCATGAGAAATGCTGAAGTTCCCTCACAGTTTGCTTGATTGGAGGGGGGTGGATACAGGAAAGAAAAAAGGGGAGATGTAAACTTATTAAAGTGAGAAAGTGAGAAACCCCAGCAGAGGATGCTAGAATTTATAATTGTGAAGCTATAAACAGTCACAAAGGATGAACTGTGCCTTCTGGTCAAATCCTTCCCTTTCCTCAGTATCTGGGAACTGGATGTTACAACTGGAGATGAGAAACTGGTTGAAAAGAAGACAACAGTAACAGAAGTGTATCTACAAGGTTATGTAGAGTCAGTAGGAAGACCTGGGGAATTGTAGCAGACTCCCACCTACAGGAAGCAAAAAATACAGCAAGCTTACCTTTGCTCTATCGGACCAGCCAAAAGACTGTACTGTCACATCTAGCCTCTTCATCAACATACGACGGCGACATTCATACTCACTGCGAAGAGCATCATTGATTTTTTCCAGTCTTTCCTGCGGTGTTACAATCAAAAATCCAAACATTCAAATCTGTTAGGTTATAGAAGTCAATTTACAGTTAACCCCATTCAGCAACTAAGATGTCTATCCCCAGGTGACCATTATAAACTACAGCAAATTAGGGGTGCATCTGTGTAGTGTTACAGTAGTATGTACATACAAAATATTTTGAAAGTTAGTAAGTGCATGAATCAACACAAAGTCTGTTTTATAACATTAATTCTGGAAGTAACGGATCAGTATTGTTAATTTTTAACAACTGAATTTTAGTATTAATATTTAGCAATAGAACAGTGACTGTAAAATGGAAAAAGTGAGATGAAGCTGTATGCATTAATATAGAAATAGAATATAGAAAAGAAATGGAGAGGTTTTTTTTTACCACTTGGTCAGAATTCAGAGGTTTTGTTAGCAGCGATTTCCCCACATGGTTATTTTGAACTTTTGAGAGAACGTCCTTTATCTGAAACGAAACACATACTTCTCAGAACACAAATGACATTTTACATTTATTTCAACAGAATTTGCTGCAATCACAATTTGCTACTCGTAGGATCAAACATAGCACATGTGTTGCAGCAGACTCATAAAACCAAATATGCATCTTCTGGCTTATCATCTATTACACAAAGAAGATTTCCTGAATACTTTCACTACATGACCAACCTCAATACAAAACTATTTTATGGCACATCACTTCTCCTCCCAATTACAATAGAATGACATCTATATAGCAAATTTGTCAAGTGCATATAGGCAGTAGGACTAGTTAAATTACTCGGTTTACTTGGTAATAAGTGGTGTAACTACAACTAAGGAAATGTGACAATTGGAAGCTAGGAGTCCTGTTGCCAAATGCTAGAGTTGCCTACAAAAGTCTGGTGATGGGTGCTAGTAAGAAAGGCAGGAGATATGATAGGTATGCCACCATTCTCTCACTAATTTTCTTCTCATCCTATAATTGGTTCCATTTAACATTATATTGAAGACTTTTGCATTTGCTACAAATCAGCCTTGCTTGTACTTCTTCCATTAGTTTTTGCCCTTGATAACCCGGGATGAAGTATGTTCTCTCTTTCTGCCTTCCAAACTCCACTGCATTCTCCTCTCTTATTACAAGAAACCTCTACCTCCTCTTCTTGAAGGAACCTCCTTTGACAAAGCTCTTTTAAAATCGTTCCCATCAACGCCCACAACACTCGTACATAACTTTCTGGACAACTGATTTTTCAGCTGGACTAGACTGCGTGCAGTCTGCAAGTTTTGCACAAAGTCTGATGGGGAGAAGAACTACATCTTCATCTGCTTTTGTAAATAATTATGGGGAACCAAGTCAAACAAGACTAAAACTAGAGTTAATTTTCTTTTACATGTCGCAAGGAAGGATTAAGGTAGTGCACGACCTACAGTAAAATCTGTAGCTGAGGACAGCCATTAGAAACATTTACAAGGATCATACGACTTCATGTAGGCACACAGGCATTTACATTAAATTTATTATAAAGGTATGGTTCAAAGCTCACTCTTCCAGTACCATCTTAGCTCATCTTGTCAGAGTTTTAAGAGATACGTATTATAGAAATAGTGAAAATCTCCAGTGATCACCATGAAAAAAAACCTGTAGGAGACAGAAATCAAATTCTAAAGCACTTAGATAACTGACTAAAGAAAGATACTTGAAAAGGAATACTTGATAAATCAACTCTTGTATTTCAGGGTTTTTGTAATCATCTCCTTTTCCTTTTTTTTGCATATACCAAGGAAAGAATCTGATCTAAAATTCTGTGTGAAAATCAAGGTATGTATTTTGTTCTTTTTAGATCACCTTTGAGCAGCACTGTGGCAAGTTCAAAACACGATACCCCTAGAAAAAGTCTGAAGTAAAAATTATTGTGCACTGAGCAAATTATGGGAAAAGTGATTTGACTCAAGCAGAAAAGACAGCCTAGTAGCATCTGAAAAGTGGCCATCTACTTACTGTAATATTCCTTGCTACTATACTCCATCCATATAAAAAAAGAGGTTACAATAAGGGGTGAAGTCCAATTCCATATATCCTACCGATCCCCAAACTCCTCTTTCTCTGCTAATTCTTGCTTCTTTGCAACCTTTCTCTACTTTATAAAAAGCCCTCCAGTGTTGTCCGATTTGTCTGTCTTCTAAACGTAGCCAACTTGTTTAGACTTTAGCAAAGCATATATAGAATGCCTCTCATAACCTACTTCAAAATTCAAACGTACCTAAGCACAAACCATGCTTGAATGTAAACAAGTGTCTGAAGAATCAAAAACTAAAGTTAATCAACAATATAATAAGATCAGCATGACAGCAAGAGATGAAGAAATCAGTAATTAGTATAGAAGAAGGAATAAAGAGCGGATGAATTAAGAATGCTATTAGGCAAGAGGTGTCTATCCGTGTACTATCAAGACTGGAAATACAACCTCAAAGGTTCTAATGAGTTGAAAGGAAGAGAGTCTATCAAAATGAGATTGGCTGCTGGACATGACAAAACCAAAACAAATCCTCAATGTAATTTATAGCTACAGAGTGAAAGAAAATCTGGAAACGAGTGATGCTGAATACTATCCAGAGATTAGAACTATTGCAAGTCTGCAGCTGCAAGGACAGCTAAGAGGTATATACAACACTGGGCTCCTCATACAAAAGCCATACATTCTACCATGACAAGTTGGTCACAATTAAAAGACCTAACCCAGCACTGTGTACTCCTGATTTCCATAAACTGAAGAATGAAAGGAAGTTTAGAGAGATCAAGGAAGAGAATCAGTGAAAATCAGAACTAGAAGAAACAAGGGCAGCTAAATGAAACAATCCTTTATTGACCAGGAAACTGTCCCCAAATTTCTGCAACCTTTTAGTTACAAGTTAAAGAGAATCCCTACGTAATTTCATCCAGTGATGGGTTTATTAATCAAATAACATTTAAGGAGGAAGCTTTTCACTGATGAACTGGTCTACATTCATGTTTGTGACATGCTGTAAAGTCACGCCTGATGACTGAATCTCTACTTTACTCTCTCACTCCCATCAGCAGGACCCTGAGGGCATATCCTACAACCACACTGGTGGAATAAGCTGAGCTGTCTCACAGTTGCAGAATACATCGTCCGCTCCTGACTGATGACAGGGCTATGAGCACAAGAGCTTTGACATACACCTCTCTGTGAGCGGACAAGCAGGAGTTTAAAAAAGCCACCACCACCACAACCCAAAAAGAAGTCTCTATGCGTAAGTGGGAACAATACCAAAAGCAGTGCCCAGATAAAAGAGCAGTGAAAACATACGCAGGGAGATGTAAAACAAATTGTAACAGCAAAATCATCCTGAAGTTCTCACACACTCAGATGTAAAAAGCACACCAATTAACTAAAAGCTAGATGGAGACAAATATATTTGACTATTTGATATACTGCGTAATTGATGACCTTAATGACATTAAATATTCATGGAATTGCTTTGGAAGTTCACACACACTAAAAATAGTTCAAAACCAAATCAGTTATTGGCTTTGAGACAAAAATATTGACTTCAAAATCTGCCATATAAAAATACACAGTTATGCTATGGTTACCAAATAAAGCAGATCTTTATGTACTGAACTGGACATGTCTCATCTGTTTTGTAAGTCTGTACTCCTTTAAAAAATTTTAGCTCACATTTCACTACCACATTCCATATATTTATTAGTTATCTTTACCCTCTGTCAACATAGAGCAGTAATTTTTATGTTTAACACCATTTGCACTCATAAACATCGTACATACAAGCACTTCCAGGGTTTTTAAGATTCTGAAAAAACCTGACCTGGAGACAGGTGTCATTTTATTAATTTAAGTTAAACTATCAACACTTTAAGGAGGAAATGCTGTCTTAATTAGTCATACGGTGTACTTCACAATTGCAGATAGATCACTCTAACTTTAAAGACATTTTTGTTTGAACTTTATGTCTGGTGAAGAAGACAACTCTTTTGTCTTGCTCCCTGCAACTACATTAATATTTAATGTACAGGCACCATTATGTCTGCAAAATTATTAAAAACTAACAGTTAAAAGTAACACACTAACTTAAATATGAATAAATTATAGGAAGTATTGCCAAATATTTTTAAATACATTCTTCTTATATTTCACTTAAGTGTTATTTTAGCTTAGTTTTGATTGAATTTCGTTGGTAACCCTGTATAGTTTCATTTCATTCTCTACTGTTAGGGGACGACTTTTCACATATTAGAAGACAAATAATGTAGGCAAAAAAACCCCCCTATAAATCTTTTGAATGATATTGTATTAAGAAGTNAGTACCGACCCCTGGGGGACTCCACTAGTCACAGGCCTCCAACTAGATTCTGCCCCTAGATTTTGCAGATTATGTCTGCAAAATTATTAAAAACTAACAGTTAAAAGTAACACACTAACTTAAATATGAATAAATTATAGGAAGTATTGCCAAATATTTTTAAATACATTCTTCTTATATTTCACTTAAGTGTTATTTTAGCTTAGTTTTGATTGAATTTCGTTGGTAACCCTGTATAGTTTCATTTCATTCTCTACTGTTAGGGGACGACTTTTCACATATTAGAAGACAAATAATGTAGGCAAAAAAACCCCCCTATAAATCTTTTGAATGATATTGTATTAAGAAGTCTTTCAAATAAACGGTATTAGAATTTCACTTTGTAATTGGTGTGAAATTCACACCAATTATCTTCACTGGAAAAAAGCTAGACGGGAGCATGAGTTACAAAGCAGAACACTGGCATAAACTGTTCTGAATCTTTGATCAATGTTCATTTAGAATTTAAGGCTTTTTCGGTAAATTTCAGAATGCCTCCCTTTGTAAATGTACTTTACAAGGGAAAAGTATCTTAAAAAAACAAATAAAAAATTACTACTAGTTTTTCAGTGCTATAAAATAAAATAAAACACATTTAGTGGTCAGAGGCTATAATACCGTCAATTAATCTCTCATGTTTTCTTATGTATGTTGATAACCACTACCCCAGTTTATTACAGGAGATGCAAATTTAAGAGGTACTTCCTGGGAGTGTGTATTCGAAGTTTGAGCTATTAACAAAATTCATAGTCTAAATGAAGAAAGCCATCTTGATTTTATACTAGCCTTTCAAACAAACTGATAAATTATTAAAAACAATCATTGTTCTAACGTTCCAGACCAAATTACAACGTGTGATCTGTCCCTTTGGCAGATTGCTGCTGCACAACCAAACTATTCTCAGAACTATTCCCACAGCTACTGACAATGCTGAAGACGCTAGATAGAGACAAAGAGTAGACATGTTGAAATGCTGCAGATAGATTTGCAAATTCAATAAAAATACTAGATTAGTATGTAAGTTTCTATTGCAAACGACATAGTCTAATGCTAAAAATCAACTGGGCAATTTTACACAGAACATAATTAAATCAGAAGCAACAAAATATTTGGAAAAACTGATCATTTCAAGTGAATTTTTGTGAGATTGCAAAAAAAACCAAAAAAGGTAACAAATGACACTTTGAAAAAAGTTTTTGCACAGCAAATGGTTCCAGTTCCATTCTAACACAGCTACTTCTACAACCATAGGTGTCTAACTCTGTACTGTATCAAAATAACTCTTAACCTGCCCTATATTAAAGTAAGGGATGAAGGACAACAAAACATATAGTAGAAATTCTACAAAATCTCCTGAGAGGCAAGAAAAAAATCCTGTGTTTGCAAGGGATGAAACACACAGAGCACAAATTACACTATTTGTCTGGAGCCTCAGAAGATGAACGAACTAGTTTTGCCACCTTTCTACACACTGGAGTGAGTATAAGTGATATAACCACCGTGGAATTGAAAGACCTGAAAACCACTGCAAAAGAGCCCAGGCAGTATTATTATTAAAAAAAAAAAAAAAGATAACACATCTTGCTCATTTTAGTTCTCATGAAAATGTAACAGTTTACATAAACTGTAACAGTAACACCCTACGCACCAATTCAAGCCTGAGATCCTATCTAAAAGGAAATCTTGGACTTTGCAAAAGGTGCCAGATACCAAGAGTCTAATAATTCAAAGAAAACTTTCTGGAGCTGTCCCACCAGGCCTGGTCTTGCTGTCCTGCAACTGCAGAAGTAGGCTCCTACCCCTTTAACATGGCACGAAAATAAATCCGTACCCAAGAAGCGAAGTGAGCAAGGAAGGCCGCTTTCACCACAGCTGCAGCCTACAAACCCACGTGGATGGAAACACAGCTAACACCCACAGAGGGAGATCAACAGTACTAGGCACGTTTCAATCAACTAGTTACTAGCTGGAACTCTGACATTATAATCCTCAATAAACAGCACTGGAATTGTTTTTCATCCTTTCAAGAATATTTAATGGAAGGACCGGATATAAAGATTTTATTAGAACTAAATAGATCAAGCATAGTTAGTAGGGCAGAAATAGACATTTTCACTGCCATTTGGATGTTGCTTTTTATAAATGAATCTCTTACAGGTTTTGTCATGTCACATTAAAGACGTACAGATGTAAGAAAAACACGCAAGTAGCAGGCCCTCTGCTCAAAACCTCTGAATGTTCAACTGCCCACTAGCCTATGAGAAGAGGAGGAGAAGGAAGAAAAAAAAAAAAGAAGCATAATCATAAAATTATTAAATTCAAAGACACAGCAGCAGAGGGAGATTCATTCCACGTATCTCCCATAATTTTAAAAGGGATCGGTCTTTCACTCTCTCCCCAAACACTAAGGAGTAATAAAGATCAGAACTTTTAGCTGCCTAACAGAGAAGATAAATTCCCCACCAAGAGCCTATTTACATTCTGCAGTGAGGAAGTCAGATTAAGGATCACATCAGTGAAATGAGTTAGAAACTGATGGGACACAACTGAAAGAACTATCCGGGTAAATAAGGCTAAAGTTGGATTATTCACTGGCTATTGGTAATTCAGGCATTTTCATCCTCGTCTGCAACTAAGGAAATGACACTAACAAATCAATACTTGCAATTAATAAATTCACAAACTAAAAATCAAAAATGTAAGGTTTGGATATTAAAGACATCCCAGAAACAACTACAGGTACATAAATGCACAATCAGTTATTTTCCAAAGTCTTCTGCTTGATGCAGAATGCAACCCATTTGAATGGGTAACCGAAAAACTGTTTCTTTAACTCGTACCTTAAATTCACATGGCAAAGTATGCCTCATCAGGTACCTCGCATCCTCAAGGAAATGCTGAAATACCTCATCTCATAACTAAAACAGTTTAAATAAACACTAGGCTGGCTTTCAGAATAAAAATTTCTTTGCACTTGTCAGATAGGGCTTTTATGGATTAGATCGTTGAGCCCTTAACTGCTAGACGAATGCTTACAGAGGTAATGCTTATAGTTTAACAATACAGAGAACACATAAAAACCCATACCTTTTGTTCCACATTGGTTAACAAGACAGGAATATCAGAAGATGAGGAGTTTGGCAGGCCCAGAGCATCGCAAATAGCTTGCACTTCCTGATAAACTTCATTGTGCTTTTCCAAATGAGAGCCTTTAATTTTCTTGCTGTGCAAAATCTTTAAAGCCTGAAGTTCTGTACTTAGAAATACTAGAGAGAAAAGTGTCATAATGGCAGATTTAGAGGCACGTGAATATTTCTGCATCCACTTTCTCATATACAAATACAATATATACATTTATAATAAGATCATGATAAAAGGAAGACTCTTTCTCTGTGCTGTCCTGGACAGGCCAGTATCAGTTTCCCATTCTTTACATGAACTCTCACCTGACTTCCTACCTTCAGTTTAAGTATTGTATTTAATTTCTTAACCCTCTTCTGCCACCAGACTTCTAGTTCCTTGGCTAGTTTCATATTATCACACTGGTTCCTGCTGCTACTCCTTTGTCCAAGTCCAGCTTAAACCTAGACTCAATCCTGCTTTCAGCACCTTCCAATCATGTAGCATTTTCTTTTAAGCTGCCCAGAAACACGTGAAACACAGGAAGCAAGGTCTCAGTTTCAGCTGAGCCGAAACTGGATCAAGAGAGGGATCAGGAGGCCTCAGTAGGTTGGGTCATACTTCACAAAGAAATTTTAGTTTCTACTAAAATAGTTTTCTAATGGTTTTCTACATTCCACTTCTGCACAAGTGAGGCAAGGCATGCTCAGCTATGTTGTAACGATTGTACACATACACTTAAATAGAGAACTATTTAATGTAAATTGTACAGTAACGATAGTGCATGCATGTGAAATACTGTATTACAAATGGGAAAAATGGTTAGAACTTACAGAGAAGTTTAAGACAATCTTCTTTCTCTCTTAATCTGTCCTTGATGTCTCCAGATACAAGTGATGAATACGGACAAGCCATTTCTCTCAGAAAGCCACTGATCTCAAGCTGGAAGCTCTCTATATCTTTATCACCTATGGGAATAAATAAATGCAAAGCTAAGGGCTTTTTACAGAAACATCAAACTGTAATCTAATTTTCTTAACGTATAAATTCAAATTGCAGGTTTCAATAGCCCAGACAAAGATTTACCACCTACCACCCTAGTAACATTTTCCTTCCTCTTAAAGAAGTCCTACATACAAGCAGACAAGCCTTTTAATTGACACAGCAATATTGTACTCATGCTTTGAAGGGGAAGGTGATGCTACAGCAGCCTTTGAGACATGAATGCAAATAAGTATCACTAAGGAAGTGAATAGCTATGGCACAAAACAGTGTAACACCGTAATTCATTTTCTGAGGACAAGTTACAAGAGTCAGGAGCCCATTATTTTCAACGGTTCTTTTGGTTTTACTACTTTTTTGTGAAAACATAAGCAGCACAAAATCGCATCCAAGTTCCATCACTCAATAGCAAGAACTGGGCAGCATTAAGGAGCTACTCATATATCTACATAAAGTGCTGAATGGAACACTGCACTCGACCAATTAGCTGAAAATAACAGGCACTGGAATTTAAACCATCACAATATGATTACATGTAACAACCACTCATAAGATGTATGAATGTACTTTTCATACTTCTGTAGAGCTAAAAACACCAAACACCCCAAAGCACCTTTTTTTTTTTCTTTTGAAAGAATCTTCACAGGACAAGACCTTAATCTAAGAGTGGCATACATGCAAATATAAGCCTCAGTTCAGCTACCTTTCAGCTATCTTCTAAACTTCAACGCTGTGATTTCACGATTAGCTGAGCAATATGGGTCTAAACCCACTGAACAAGCACTAAATTGCTTTAACAAATCAACACTCATATACCATCTGCTGAAGTGATGCTTTCTTCCATATTACAAAGTGACTTTATTTGGGAACCTAACCAAACGCAAAGCTCAAAAAATTCTGGTGAAGACAATCCATTTTCTGCCGCTTTGTTCAGGGCTTCCTCCTCCAACAGAGGACCCGTGTACCTGCACAGAGAGATAAACATTAGTCACAGGAATCAAGTTTAACATAAAATATACACATTTTAGGATCATTTTACCATTAAGACGGTTAGTAACTACACTGAAAGAAATTAATCTTTGTAAGTTACTTTTCTCAAGGAGTAATTCGGACTTATTTTAAACACACACAAAACAGTGCTAGTTTATAAACAAGGTGGTTTCTCAGAAAACACTTTCACGTATCACACGTGTATGTGAAAACAGAGTTTCACGTCTCAACGCAAGCCAAACAGACAAGAATTCAAGTATTAATCCAAGCGCCTAGTTAAACACATTTACTCCTATCATTAACAACTCACTGCCCTAGAGCACTGGCGACAAGATAACTGAAAATTAAACTAAATTTTACACCGTTGCTGCCCTGGGCAGCCCGGCCGCTGCCAGACCCGGAGGCCCCGCACCGGGGCTGCCCCGCCGCCCCCCCGTCCCCCTACGGCCAAACGCCACCGCTTTTCAACCCCTGCACCCCACGACACCCCCAGGCAGCCATGCCCCGTTACGACCGGAGCAT
>VXBO01007958.1:195095-254250 GCA_013400135.1 Rhinoptilus africanus
AGCCTGGAGAGGAGGAAGCTGAGGGGAGACCTCATCACCCTCTACAACTACCTGAAAGGAGGCTTTAGAGAGATGGGGGTCAGTTTCTTCCAAATAACAGGTGATGGGACAAGAGGAAACAGCCTCAAGTTGCGTCAGGGGAGGTTTAGGATGAATATAAGGAAAAAAGTCTTCACTGAAAGGGTTATCAAGCATTGTAACAGGCTGCCCAGGGAAGTGGTTGAATCTCCACCCCTGGAGGTATTTGAAGGGCGGCTACACGTGGTGCTTAGCAACATGGTTTAGTGGTGGTTTTGGCAGTGTTAGGTTAATGGTTGGACTCGATGACCTGAAAGGTCCCTTTCGACCTAGACAATTCTGTGATGCTGTGACCTTCCGTATAGGCTGGCCCTTGCTGTCCTCCCTTACTGGTGAGCGTCCAAGCTCTCTCACCCTTGTCTCCTAGCCCTACGGCTCTCCCTGGTGCCCTGCTCTGGATTTGGCCCCTAACCACTGCCCACTGGAGCCAGCTCACCCATTGCCTCCGTCAGGTACCAGCCACCTGGAGAAGTACAGGACCAGGCGGGACCATGGCTACCCTTTCAGCCGCCAGCCACGGCTTGTGCCAGAGAAGCCAGCCCTGCCACCCCCAGACCCTCATGGTGTGCCCCACGCCTCCACTGGGACATCATTAAAAAAGGGTTCTTAGGCCTGGACCTCTGCGGTATTCCTGGGCAATTTCTCTGAATATCGAATGGCAAGAT
The DNA here is from genome assembly GCA_013400135.1 of Rhinoptilus africanus. Classification (NCBI taxonomy): domain Eukaryota; kingdom Metazoa; phylum Chordata; class Aves; order Charadriiformes; family Glareolidae; genus Rhinoptilus; species Rhinoptilus africanus. Next base: position 195,839 of record VXBO01007958.1, read on the forward strand.
TCTGCCTGAGATGGTGCAGACCATGACTGCAGGGCCCCCACCATTGCCCCAGTTTTCTGCTGCGGGCCTGGTGGGGACCAGCTCCCAGAGCCTGGTTAAGCTTAAAATCCAGGCTTTTTATGACATTTTGAATAAATTATGGAGGGAAGCTGGGATGTGGTGGGTTGTGCTGTACTGACAGACACGGTGGTACTGGCCATGAGCATGACCGGTTGCTCCTGGCCAAGGAGTGCAGGGATTCCAGCTGGATGTGGCTGTTGGGATGAAGACCTTGGAAGCAGCATACAGCTTTGTAGCCCGTGCGGGATTGCGTACTGCATGAAACAGAGTGGGATGACCCACTGTGTCTCACTGAGCATGTCACTTTTCAGTCCTGTGACCTGCAGGGATTTCTAGTTTCAGTACTATTAGACCTAGTGATTGCAAAACTAGAAGGAAGGTCTCGCAAAACATGTGACTTTGTCTGATCTTTGATTTTCTTTTGTCTACTATTTTGAGATGTCTAAGTTCTCATTTCCAAGCTCTTCTTAGTGACAGTAATGTTGAGAGGGAGACAAGCTAGTGCCAGCTTCTTTTGTCTGTTTGGTCCCAAACTACTCCTCTTTTATCTGTCACTCACAGCCACTTCTGCTGAAGCATCCCCCAAATTGCCGCTAAAACAGTATTGCTACATTACCTCCTCAGAATTTTTGTCTTAATCCAGTTTAGCCATAGAATCCTATCTTTCCTGTTAGCTAGAAGGAAAATTCTGGGGTTTTTTTGCTTTTAACAGTGTTGTCTTATATGGACCCTCAGAAAATCCAGCAGCTGAATCTGTGATGAAGACTTGTAAAGGCATGCAGTCAGGTGGAAGTAATTACAACATAGATATTCTTAATGAGTGAAATCTCCACAATTTTTGAAAAAAATATTTTGAATTATTTCCATTTAAGAGAAGACGTGGCTTCATTGAGTACTAAGCTTTAAAAAAAAATGGGAATCAGGACAGCCATGACATCAGACAGAAATCTAGAAATGAAAAGCATTATTTATGGCAGTCGGTGGAAAGACGAGGATCTTAAAGTCTGGTAGGCTTATGCCAACCATATGATGTACATAGATCAGTGCAAGTAGCTCGGCGGTCTCTTTCACAGCTCTCAACTGTGTCTTGCTCCATATGACTGAGCTTTAAGAGGACTTTTGTTTCAAATGGGGTAACATGATAATTTGTCTAAATGAAGGAGGATGCATCTGAGAGTGGAGATTCTGAAAATTCTTACTCCTGCTTAAGCAAAATTAATGTCCAATTAACAGAGTGCCCATTTAGTAGAGGGAGAAAACAAGATACGCAGAAATAGCCAGAAATAGCCACTTTTCTTTCCCTTTCTTTTCTAAAGATGTATCTTTATGCTACCCATAGTGAATCATCACGGTACAGTTGTTCTGAGAAACTGAGTAGATTTCATATCACACAACAGTGCATGCTAAGAAAAAGAACTGGGACCAACTGGAAGTGAAACTAGCATAACCTAATCTATCGAAACTAAAAAGTAATCTGGTAATTTAAGAAGTACTGTGTGGTACAAGTAGGTGGCAGCACTATTCCCTAGGTCTCACCTTGTAAATTTTCCTACGTGCCACAAATGTCTTTTGCTAATTTATGTTACAGGACAATACATAAACTCGTAATTTCTCCTACTGTTTTTTGATAATGCTGCGTATATATGATAGCCAAGCACGTGCATCAATCACTGTTTCAATTCCACAAGATTTTTTTGAAAAATCCTAACTTTAAAATAGAGGTATTACATATGTGAGGAAATACAAGACTGAATTTCACAAATTGTGTCTTGAGACCCACAAGTGAAAGACATTTTAGGTTGTGATCATATACTTAGGTTGCTTGACACCTTCTCACAACTTTGCCACTCATTCAGCCCACAGCTTTCTCCATGTCCATTCCTGAATTTTCCATCTCAGCAGAAGGAAAAAAAATTGTGATAAAGCTGGCTAAAAAATATTTTGTAGCAGCCTACTCCCACAGGAGTTGACTTTGCCTTTACCCCATGCCCTTTGTGATATACTAACAAGAACACCAAAAGAAGAGGTCTCAGCGTACAGCCGTTACTTTCACGTGAAAGGCATATGTGGCTTCAAACAGGTCCTCAGCGCCCTAGAGCTTTTTGGGCTTTGTCAGGATTTCTTTTTCGCTAGCCTGCCAGTTAGCCATCTCCCTCAGCTGTCAGGTAGGTCCTGATGCTCACATGAGGAAGGAGTAGAAATGCACAGCCAAGGTTAGGAAATTAAGATAGCACTGGATCAGCACTGACTTGAAACAACCTGAACTGATACAAAATGACATCTTAATTGAGGATGCAGCTGCAGCTGTCTACCCCTCTCTTAAATATATTGGAAATCACTCTGATTTGAAAGCAAGGTGAAGACAGGGATGTGGGGGTTAGGTCTTCCACCAATTCGTATTGAATCTCTACAATTACAAGTTGTCTGTAATCTTACAAAAACCCACAATGCATAGCTCAATTTTCTACTGATATTAAACTAAGGTAAATCTCAACCGCTTACCAAACTACTGGTATGAATATGACAGGTCATAGGTTGTTACGCTATTTAAAACTGCTGGAGAAGGGTTCCTACTGCCCGGCTTGCCAGTGTGCACGGGGTGTTCTCATACAGCCTAATGGCCAGGGTGGGGTGGAAGGGTCCTGCTTACTGCTGCAGCGGAGTGGTCACCTCCTGGGCTCTGCCCTGCCACCAGGACAGGCTTTTGGTTGTACGTGGTGTGTACGGTCTGTCGCCTCCTGGTAGGGAAAGTAAAACTGCCCACAGGTACGCTGCTGCATGTTTGGAAAGGTTCGGTCGCTTTGTCCTTCTCATACGCAGTGCAGGAATAAAACCCCTAGATCTCTTGAATTCAAATGATGAGGAGACAAACCTCCCCTGCAGAAGAGGTACAAATACTTTGTAGTACCAAGGAATGGTTAGCAGACAATTACTGACCACTAGAGGGGATCATAGGAGTGGAAAAGGAATTGAACATGCTACAAAATAAATGCTTTCCTGTAACACAAGCTTGCCTACGTGCAATGGTGTACTGTATGTGCACAGTTTAAAAATGAGTGAGAAAAGCCAGCACTTTATACATGCTAAAGTCGATGTAAGAAGCTTATATTAATTGAGTTTAAACAGATCAATAACAGGTTTAATTGTTAAAATGAAATAACTTCTTTACACAGATTTTTTTTTCATCAATGTAAATTAATACAGGTTTAACCTGTTCAACTTTCATCTGTAAAATCTACTAGCCATTCATTTAACCTATTATAAAATAGGCACTGTTCTTCAGATTTGCTGACATTCAAACAAGTGTAGCTTGCTTGTTTAAAAACTAATGTTAAATTGCTTTTAATTCTTCTATAAATTCCTTCTTATCTTTAAGGATGATTTGGGAGTACCCACCCCAGGTAGTATCAACTTAATTACATCACTGTGGGACCAGACTGCAAGTTAAAATTGATCTATATATAATTTACATAACTTTTGCAAATACAGTAGGTGTGAATGATGGGTATACTAACTTCACTGAACCTGAATGGATTTATACTAGCTACAAGGATCCTGACCATCAGTTTAAGGGCTACCTACTGGAACTGAAGTTGACCTCCCGTCGAAAACATTTGATTTAGAAATCAGCCTTCTAACATCTCCCAGACCAAACAAAGCCACCTGAAGTAATGACATCAAAGTTTTCAATCCAAAATGGATTCTCCCAAGAAATTATGCACAGTGATAAATTCTGCAGAATGAAAATTTCAGTGTCTTGAGAACAGACTGCTCTCAAAGTGCTTTCTCGGTGCATGTGTCTCTGTGCAGATGATGGGGGAGAGGTCAGAACCAGTCAGCCAACAACACTTTGCACGATGACTGCAACATACTGACCAGTCCTCTTTTTCCAGTACTTGTCTAAGGAGCAGCGGCTCTTCATTGTCCTTGAGTTGGAATAAAACAAATAAGGCACAGTCTAGGTCTGTAATGTTATAGACTTCATAGCAGGTAGTTAAAGTTACTGAGATTTTTGTCCCTTTAGAAGGAGTAGGTGTGGGGCCTAAATATTTCAGTGAGATGTGCTTGTACCTTTTAGCATCACTGATAAAAATTAGTAATTCTTTGCAGATGAGGTATCTACATTTGTTTGTTTCTGGTTTTTTTCTAGTGGTGCATTACAAGAGAGGCACTCTGAATGTTGAAAGAACCTATCTTCGTTTTTGCGTAAGTGAAGTCTCACACTGAATATATTAATACACAACAATATAGCAAGAAAGGTATTGACCATCAGCAGCTTTACAAAAGGGAAAGATGAGCGACTCCTGGAATTGCCACCACCTTCCGCCTCTGTCAGGGGTTTCCGTTTAGTTGTCTTCTCACTACCAAGATAGTCATTACACTGTGAGGACTATTTACTTCTGAAGTTTCTCAGGGATTTTTTTAAGGAGAAAGTGAGATGATTAGGTGCTCAGTGAACATTTGCTTGCAGAAGAGGCTGCTGAGTATGGGTCATAATTTTGTGGGCATTTTTCCATTATGAATGAGACTGAAGCCTCAAGCTAGTGCAACATAAGTGAGCAAAAAAAGACAGACCTGCAGTAAGTCTGGCCCCTGCTACAGCAAATGTTCAGCCTGGCAGGACAAAGCAATGAATATTCCAAGTTCATATTTCTCATTCTTTTAAAAATAAACTGTGCCCATTTTGCTCTTCAGACCATATGGCATGAATCATTTCAGTGAAGCGTTCATCACATCATGTTTTACACTGACATTATTTCTTAGAAGTTAAGTGGTGGGGCTTCACTGTGAGGAGCTTCATGTATTACAGCCGTTCTCTGTTCTCTTTCAGTTGTTTGACTGAAAGGTAACCTTATTCATCTCAGCTCAAAACTAGAGTTGAAAATTAATCTCAAAATGTACACAAACTTTCATTTTATTTTAAGCTTTTATAGTCATATTTGATGTAGTCATAGGTGCCTGTTTGATGCCTTTTCTGTTTTCATTTTAAGAAAGCACAACAGAGAAAAGTCTTATGATAGTTCTTATGCAAATACCAATTTAATTAAAATATGTTGAATATTTAAATGGTGAAGAAGGTATGTGACCAGGTGTGTGGGTTGCCTGAGAGGGATTCTCTGAGGTCGGAAACCTGCAACTGAGACCCCACAGCCTATGCTAAAAAGTCTAGAAGGCTGCAGATTTCCCCAGGAAAGCGTATGTTCAAGGGCACCACAGGTGCTATGCTGCCTCCAGAGGGAAAGCTGGCATATAGATTTGCAAAAGCTCCCTCTTTCAGCTCACCACTCTTTTTTTTTTTTATCACTACCTGTTTCTTTATTGCATGGATTTGCCACAGTTAAGTGAATTTTATGTGGTATTTTCCCACTTGTAGCTTCTTTCTGATGAGAACAGAAATCAGAGAGAGGAAGATCTTTTGCATACAGTAAGACAAAATGATTTCTCTGCTAGTCATGTACACAGTGTGACCTTGGGAAATCGCTTAAAACTCTTTGAGCTTCAAGTGTAAAAAACAGTGTTGTCTGGGTAGTAAAAATGGTAGACCAGAACTTAATAAATTTAAGAACTATTAATCATCATCATACTCTCCTCAAGTGATAAAATGTAAAGTATCAGAATATCTGTCCCAATTAAAAAAAAAAGATGGGAAACATGGGTATTATTTGATGATGTGAGTAGTTTACTTCTAAAAAAAACACCAAACCCAAATCAAAACATCATAAAGTGGCAAATGTTGGGTCTTCAATGTAAAGCTGAGACTTTCAAAGTATGAGACATCCATTCCACTGGGGCTTGACTCACAAGTCATACTTCACAATTTGTAGCAAAACTGGATTCTTAACATATTGGAATAAAGATTTTTAACAAGCTTCCATCTGTTTAACCAGCAAGTTGGCTTGGTCTGATCATGCTTGCTGTTTTAATAAATAGCCAGCATCATTTTTCAAACCACAGCTTTCAAATTAGCGTGGAGGATTTCAACTTGCACTGGTTGTGGCCGGTCTTAAAAGGTTTACATTGCTTGTACGTTTGGAGGAGCCTGTGCCACAAAGAGGGCCCAAGCTCACGGCCCGGTGGCTGGGAAGAAAGGCATAGCAGTGCCATTTAGGAAGGGTGGGCTGAGAAGTGACCTCAGGATAGCCACTTCCTTGACTAATGGTATTGCAAATGAGACGTAATTGGTCTCAAACAGGAAGGGAGTGAACCACTAAAGTCCGAAAGCAACTCCCTGTCTGGAAGGTGTGTTTGCCACAGGAAAAAAAAGCTACTCTGTTAGCATGGGAAAATGAACTGAGGGCATATTTGTCTTTTTGTTGTTGCTTTTTTTTTCAACAGCACAAATGAAAATGTCAACAAAGAAGCGTGCATGAAATGAAATTCTTGCTTTTCCCTCTCTAAAAGAACACACACTTCTAATTTACAGGCTTCAGTAGTGCTACACAAGCAGTTTTCGGGGATCCTGGTAATGGAAAGGCTTCAACAAGCAAGATTAGAACTCAACGTTTTGCATTCTCTGACAGAAATTCCCTCCTAGGTAGGGAATGAAGCTTCAAATCAAAGTGTGACCTGAATGTAAATCAGTATAAACTTGTGATTCTTAAACTGTAAGTAAACAGGCTACGCACCTCCTAGTACCACAGGCGTACTAACTAGGAAAGTTGATAAAGATGTATCAATAACGGGTACTTACTGATAATCATGTTGTGAGGGAAAAAACCAACAAACTTCCCTGGCTAACACATTGATCCCAGCACTCAGTACTGCCAAATTGCCTTTCCTTTCTAATCACTGTATGTGTGAATAGAGAAAATTAATTCAATATCCTACATTGTTTTCTCTGGACAACAGACATCAAATTAATAACCTGCTGTCCTTATGCTCATTAAAAATGAAAACTGCCAGAGTTTGTGGATAACGTGACTGAATGAATCTGAAGAGGAGAGAGGCAACAGGAGGCTGTGAGAGGGTGGGAGAAGAGACATTTAGGAGATATATATATATACATAAAAATATATAAAATCATCTTATGTATTAGTGTTAAAGATTAAAGCAAAGCATCAATGAAGTTAAGACGAATGCTCGTGGTCCAGAGTAAAACATTCAGAAAGCGATCAAAGAGAAATCATAATAGGAGAGGTGATTAAAAAAAAAAAAAAAGAAAGAATTAAAAAAACTACTAAATATTAACAGCTTAAACAACAGACAGGCTAGAATGGCTGAGCATGCTTGCTTTATGCTCCATGCCTCTGAAGTCCTGAGTGCGAGGAGTATCCAAAATAGGAAATGGTGAGGATTTGGGTGCTGGCCTCCAACCCATACCATAAGAGGTTTTCTTATGAGACAACAGAAAAAAAAAAAAAATAAAAAATTGTCCGGTCTGTGGTCTCTTCTCCATCTTCTCTGTTTCTACATCCAAGCTCACCAGTTTCTCATGCATACTTTCCTGGGGTGTTTGATCCAGACTTTTCTCCTCTCCATCTCAATCTTATCCTTGTCCCAGTTCCCCTCATGAACTTCAAGAGACTGGAAAGCATGGGAAGTGCTAAAGGTTCAGTAAAACGGTTGCTTAAATAATCTGATCTAATCTACGTGAAGCAGCTGAGCCGACATGGTTGAAGTAATAAAAAACTGAGTAAACTAAAGGAGCCTGAAGCGTTTGAGCCCAAATGATTGAAGTCTGACAACACTAGAAGCAATTCAAAATCTATGATGTGGCCTTTAATGCATGCAGTCTTCTTCTCATGGAAAACGTAATACAAACACACATACTACACACATACATACATATAGGTATGTATATGTAAAAGGAGGTCACTAACGTATATTTGAGGCTGGGGATAGGTTTTGGTTCTTAGGTTCTCTCTTTCAAATTATTTACCTATGTACTGCTTTTGCACAAAGTTCTTAATTTAATTCTATTGGATTCTCCTAGAAAAAGAAAGAAGGTGGTTTTGGAAAGCTTATTTTGCTTTGCCTTGAACTGTAGGCCTTTTTTTTTTTTAATAGTAACTCAGCCTTTTGCTTTTCTTTCACCCCTTTCACCCCCTCTGTTGCTATTCCTTGAGAACTGTGGGTGGCCGATGAAGCAGTGCACATCACATGATGTCACTTAGCAACATGATGTTCATAAATAGCAACAATCATTTTTCTAATGGCTATTTTTCCCCATCAGGAAAAATGCTTAGACCCAGTCCTTTCTGACAGTGCCAAATTCTTCCTCTGACCTTCCAGCATATTTATTGCTTATGTTTTCCTTTTTAGGGGTCCGACTGCAAAGGATAACATCATGGCTGATGCTCTTAGAAGGCTTCTAATATATTTCTGAGCTTATTGGTAACATATAATGACAATAACTGTTAGCACCCTTGAAGGTCTTTAAGAATAGCCTCCTCTCCCTTTCCCCAAATGTCTGCATTGCATAAATCTCAGATGACCTCAACATACTGTTGGTGAGATGAAATCAGAAGGGTCATCCACAGATGACTTTTTTTTTTTTTAATGCCTTTGGGGAATACTCAGGAAGCTCAGAAATGTTTCAACTCTTTCAGAAAGAATCTGGCAGGATTTTTGTGCATCCTCTTAATATTTGTGTAACACTTTAAAATATTGGCTATTCTGTGAAGGCCCGCCTTTGTTAAATGACGGACTTTTGCCAATAGCATACCTTCACATGAGTTATTAAGACAGAAACCAAAATATAAGGTTATAAACTAAGAAAACCAGAATTGTGCAAGCCCTTGAAAAGGATCTTGCAAAAAATTGCTTAGGAAATATAGCAAAATTATGCAACCACCTAAGCCCAGCTTGTCCCCAAGGAGATCTCTGTCTGAGAGCACAGAAGAAAACCCAAATTCTGTCTGTGCAGCATCAGTTCCCCTCTCCCTAACCATATGGCTGCTCCTCAAAGAGTTGGGGGCTCTGTAACTGAGAAGAGGGAGTAATGTGGGTGAAACCAAGACAGTCATCATGCGTGTGTGACAGCTTCCACAAATTCTGCAAATACTCTTCTCCTTCTCCCTAGCTGCATTGCTAGTTCATACACCAAGTAACTAATGGCTAAATTATTTGGATTTCTTGCTCCCTTTATTGTTTTTTACTTGATTTTTAAAAAAATCTAATATGCCATGGAACAGAGGAGTAAGGAAGACTCAATTTCCTTTTTATTTCCAAGACATCTTTTGTCATTCATACTGTCTTTTTGTGTAGCTGCGTTTCATCTCTATAAAACTGGGGGGGAAGAAATCTACATTAGAAACATTTAGCCCACAGAGCTCTACTCCACTCTCACATAGCTGCACTATCTTGCACCAGCAGACTATTGCTACCTGAGCCACTTCAGGGACACAAGCTCATATCTTGAGGGTGACAGCAGTAAAACCGCTATGAACAGTCTTGAAATTTCAACTTCAGTCTGTCTGGTGGGAGCCAGAGGAATACAAACTGCAAAATACAACGCTTCCTCTTTTTCGAGGGAAGTAAGGAGAGTGGTACTTAATCAACAGCTCTCAAATAGTATGCTGAAACCTTTAAACTCAGCTTAACAGGAGAGGCAGATACAGTGTTCCCTGTAATATATTACTTTCTACTCTTTCTTGCCACAAGCAAGCAAAGCTAAGACTTCTGTCATGCAAGATGAATTCATCCAAGCTGGGATTTGGTGTGAATTCTGCAGACTGAGAAAATGAATGAGAAATTATGGCCTCTGCAAATGCATGTTTTACTCCCTGCCAATGCAAGAAGATTGAAAAAAAAAGTTCATACTTTAACTACTATGTACACAATGTGATTACTCACAGAAATCATCACGTTTAGGACGTGCTGGCTGGAGATATAGGAAGATCAAGTCCTTAGCCTGTCTACTTCCCAACATATTTTTATTTGCCTTGTAGTCTTTTGACATGTTATAGTGTGAATTAGAGTTGGAAAAGATGGCTTAATGAAGGACAGATTGTGGGGTGTAACAAAACAAAAATCACAAATGAGCTGCAACGAAGATGATTTTGTATGTCAGTAGATGGTGCTCCTTATAGTATCTACATACACAACATATGTGCACAGAGAGGTTTATAGACAATGATTATTAGGTAGCCTTCCCTTAGTGGAATGGAAAGGACTTCAGGGGAGGAAAGGCATATTAAATTCAAGCTATTTATAATTTTAGCTATTTTAAATTTAAAATATACTTTTTGCCCCTTGTTTTCTAACTCTATTTCTGTTCAAATGTGTTCTTAGAGGGTTCTTGCTTCGGTAGATCCTCTGGTAGAAGATCTTCAGTAGATCTACAAGAAAGATAGATGTGCTGGAATATGTCCAAAGAAGGGCCACAAGGATGATGAGAGGGCTGGAGCACCTCTCCTACGAAGACAGACTGAGAGAGTTGGGGTCGTTCAGTCTGGAGAAAAGAAGGGTCCAAGGAGACCTCATTGTGGCCTACCAGTATCTTAAGGGGGCCTACAAGAAAGCTGGTGAGGGACTTTTTAGGATGTCAGGTAATGGTAGGACTAGGGGGAATGGGTTAAAACTAGACATGGGTCATTTCAGAATGGACGCTAGGAAGTTGTTCTTCACCATGAGGGTGGTGAGACACTGGAACAGGTTGCCCAGGGAAGTTGTGGATGCCCCATTCCTGGAAGTGTTCAAGGCCAGGCTGGATGGGGCTCTGAGCAGCCTGGTCTAGTGGGAGGTGTCCCTGCCCATGGCAGGGGGGTTGGAACTAGGTGATCTTTAAGGACCCTTCCAACCCTGACGATTTTATGATGCTATGATCTCATCAGCATATAAGATAGTAAATAAAACCAAACTAATAAATGAGCTTGCTTCACAACTTAACTAATTTTCATTGTAATCCCCATACACACAGCTACATGTAGCTCACTGTGAAGATCCATTTAGGTCCTTATCTGAGAATGATATTCCTTAATAGTCTTTCATAACCCCCATTTCAGCAAGAAACTTACTTTTAATACATTTTATCTTAGCTCTTGATGCCAATCTTCACAAATTATCATTCCCTTTATTTGTTCTCATCATTAGGCAACACCTATACACATTAGCATTATTTAAGTGTTTTGTTGTAGCAGCTTTTGCTCATCCTTGTTTTATATTTTACAGCATAGACATCCATTTGGACACCAGACTACCTATAAAATTTCCAATCATAAATACAAATAAAAAAATAAATAGTGTTGAGACATGACTGAAACTTGAGGGATGCTGTTTCCTATTGGCTTTACTAAGATGAAGAGTTCAGCATCTTGCAAGAGAGGAAGTTCTTTATTTGGTTACAGTTAACAAATCACAGCATGTACAAAGTACACAAGTTGTCCATGGCCCACTCCACTCCCAAGATGGCAATGGAAAAGTGCATGTATGCCAGGACAAATTGAGTACACCCTATGAGCATGCAAGTATCTTTTTACCACTCCTTCCTCACACAGGGCTGGTGCTCCTTGCTGCCTTTCTAGACAAAAAGATAGAATAAAGGTAGTGAAAAAATATTCTTAGACAGAAAAAAAAAATGGTTTTAGTTTGTGATTCTGCTGAGACACTGCTGAGTTTCAAGAAGAAAAATATAGTGGACAGAAGGGAGGAATCAGGATAACATGCTGGAGCAGAGCCTCCAGGTCAGCTTTCAGCTCTGTCAGCTGCCTTGCAGACAAGTTAATAGAGGTGCTCAAATCTTCAGCTAGGTTTTGCTTGCTACCAGCTGTAATACATGCCCTGACATAAGTGCCCAGCCTGTACTCCATAAAGCATGACAAGACTTAGATATCAAAGGGTGAAGTTCATAAGACTGAGTGATCTGAGCAGAAGATAGCCTGGTTATCCAGTAGGACACATTGAGGAGATGGCAATGATCTAAGCGTCAATGTTCTTCTAAGTAACAGTCATATTCTTTTTTTAATAGCTAACAAAAGAGGGTTGGAGGCGGTACGCTTCAACTCACTATTCCAGCATTTTGTGTATTGTGGGACATCCAAATTCAAACCCCTACTGTGTAGTCAACAGGCTGAGGCTTTCTCAGGCTAGCCCCCTTCTGAAGATTATCAGTTATGAATAAACTGGTTTCACAGAGAAATTTCTAGAACCCAGTGTTCCCCTGCCCAGCTGCATGCCTTGAAAATGTGCCTTTTGGGCACAGCAAATATGTGTTCTATAAAAAACAAACTCCACTAAAGAAATTTGCCAGAGCACCTGGTGGATGGAGCAGTCACCTAGGAGCCATCACACCAGTGCTGATGGGGGACCAAGCCTGGGACCCACAGCCCAAAAGATTACTCAAACAGGCTGAACGATTGGGATCATATGGCTGTCTTACTGGAGAATTTATACTCCAGATTTAGGTAGCAAATCAAGAACCATGGATAAAAAAGAATGAGGAACCTCTTTGTTGTGAATGCTGGCAGAGCTCCCAACCTGCCCAGCAGCTAGCTCTTTGATATGGTTGCAACTTGATGCACCTCTATGTCTGTCCAACAGGTAATATAACTTCACACATGAAGTATTAGATATTGAGTGACTATGGGCCTTTCTATGTTGAGTAGATAAGGCAACTGAATGTGTCTGTAAGAGCCTACAGAGACACTTGAGGGAAAAAATTCCTGCTCTGAATTTAGCCCACAATCCCTGTGAGGCTGAGTTGGCTGTCTGTGAAATGGGAATACTATCACATCCTTACTTCCTAGAAATATTGTAAAGGAAACCACTTGGTAAGAGTCAGAAGTGCAGAGGCAGCACAGCTGTACAGAGAGGGAGGGAAGTTAATGTGGTTGATAGAATACAACACTTTCTTGAGATACAGATATCAGGAGAAGAAAATATAATTTCGACTGAAAGTGTTAAATAAGTTTCTTCCTAGATACTACAATGGTCGTAAACACTTACAAAGAAATGACCAACTCTAGAATCAAAAGGAAGATTAGCAGCTTTAGTTTTATATGCTAGCAGCCAAATTCTTTTCTCACTTAGTGGAATTCATCCAGGCTTCTACTCTCTAACTTTAGGGAGTTACTCCAGATTTAAACCAGTGTAAGCAAGGGCAAGTTAAAAATACTTGTGCCACAATTGGCCTTGGAAAATACATTTCTCCATGATAGACATTCAGCTGACTGCTGAGGCAGACAGCATGTCTTGCCCATAATAATTTTGTATTTGCTTCTTTTCCTCAGTCCTCAAAATGAGTTCATGACTTCATGACTGTAAGAGTAAATACATTATATAATGAATACACTTTTTATTCAATATTTGGAGGAAATTAAAGTAAATGTTGTATGTAATAATACTGCATGGAAAAAGCAATGATAATTATCTGATGAGAGAGTTTATGAAGGGTACTCAGTTAATCCTGTGGTCTGAGGTAAATGGCAGACAATCAAGTAAACCTAATTAACATCATAAAAAAAAAGACAAACAGCATTAGCCCACCAGCTCTTGGCGAATCTATTATTTTCTTCAGAATACCATTGCATAAAAAAGTTAGGGTGCATATACTCAAATAAACCCAATTCCCTACATGAATTGTCACATTGTGCTGCTGAAAAAATATCAGTAAAGACTTTTTAGTTCCATTTATAGAATATTGCTTAAATGGATTTCCTTTTCATTTGGAATAAGAAAGGGGTTTTTTGTTTGTTTGTTTTGGTTTTAAATAAAGCTATCATGCTTTAGCCAAATTTGACCCAGACTTTCAATCTGCACTCTTGCAAGCAAGTCCTTGCTCCTGCAGATAGATCTTTGGGAATGAGTTTTGCCTAACAGCATTTCCTCCCCATTATTCTGGTAGGTGAGCGTTGCACAAGGAGAGGGGGATTAGTGAGAAAAGAGAAACCACACAACCAGTGCAATAATGATGATACTGTATTTCAGTGCAGACGGTTAAATGAGAGCATCTCTGCTGCTTTAGGTGCACTTCACCATTTGCATCAGTAATCACTGACGGTGAAGCATCAGCACCTGGAAGAAGCTCCTGAAAACAAGTATATTTTCTGTGGATTATATTTTTGGTTGGAGGGAAGGATTTGTGACATTTTCTTTGGGGTTTTGTAAAGCAAATATATGTAATGTATTATTAAATTTGATTTCTTGGCATCCTGTTGGTTCCTTCTGTCCTCCATTAAAACCTGGAGGACTCTACATCACTTGTAGATAGTCTTTCCGTGAATATAGCATTGGGGATAAACATTATGAGAGGTACTTTGGACGCGACAAGGGTCATTTCTTCATACACTTATACACAGAGACATGGACTGAATATCAAAAGATGGAAAATACAAAGCCTTCTTAACAATGCCCATTTTCCCAAATTTACATAGAATCAAGTGAATGGGACTCAGAAGGGGTTTTGAAAAGTGAATATTTCTTTTCCTCTACACAAGCCATCCAAGGTGAACAGAAACCAATCTCTCAGATGAGGAGGATTACCAGATAAAAATAGCATGTTTTTCCTAAGGAAGAGTAATAGAGTATTTTCATTTTTTTCTGCTCATACAGTATATATATGCTGCTTAAGAATTAGCAGTCCAGTTATTTCATTATGTGGATTATTAAAGGGTAAAAGGAGTAAAATAGGGTGCCAGCCTTGAATCCTTGTCCCTCTTCAGTCCTGACCTGGCAGTAGGTCTTTCCCAGGGAGAGTCAGTGAGGATTTTGCCATATATATTAGGAGTGACTTGGAAGGCACATAGAGTAGCAATTGTCCATCTGCTGGAGGTCTCTGGTAAGTTGCTCAATTTTACCTAGACTTCTTTGTCTACAAAAGGAAGCGGGTGATAGAAGAAGACTGGAATAAAGAACAGTTTTTCTACTTTAAACTCAGGATGCTTTGACCGTGATTTATGAAATTCAATCAGCATTAGCTGTAAGCTTCAGAATTTTGTTTTGTTTTGCATAGATGTGTCTGTGATGGACTTTTATTACCCTTTCTATACATTTTGGGTTATCATACTTTGTTAAATGTATTGCCCTTTCCTATTAATCCATTGTGTTTTTTTCTTTTTTTTTTTCCTCTCCTAATGACAAAGCATTGTCTAGTTAGATTTATACAAAATTTATCCAACTATTAGTCTTTACTGAGAACTAATAGAGTAGAGAAGTCCCTATTAAGAAATAAAGCAAGTTAAGAGGGATACGTGCCCGTAGTAAAGAGGTGGCACGGAATGACAGGAAAAGGGCAGCAACTTTAAATTAAGAAAGGAAAATGATGTAATAATGATTAAACCACAAAACAGAACTCCAACACAGTGAATGAGCAATGAAAATAAGGTAATAAAAAGGAGCACTGAACTAGCTCATGAGACATGTTATTACAGTGAACATTATGCTAGCACTGTTTATTTTGCTTAGCATTATGGCCACCTTCAAGGTTGCTATGACAAATGTGTGTGAGTGTTTAACGGAAAGTGAACATTTTTTTTTAGCTAAGAAGGCATCCACCAGCTCTCTGCCTACTCAATTTCCTAAATTACGTGCCACATAAATTTAACTTTATTGGCACTAGACAAATGTTAACGTTAACCACTTACAGGTTAAAACAATTTTGGAACTATTCAGTGTGTTTCTCTGTAGACATTCCTTAATTCATACATTGAAATCCATGCAGTTAGGCAGTTTTCCATGAAAAATGTATTCACTCAAAACATATAGCACAATAGGAGCACCTAAATAAGAAGTTCTACTAGCTAAAGGGCTGATCCACAGATAAAATTAATATATACAGCTTCTACTGGATTTAAGGGAAGTTAAAGTTGTTTTCATAACTGGCCTTTCAATGGCATTTTTTTTTTCACGGCACTGAAAGAATCTTATTCATGTGTGACTGAGTGACACTAAAATTTATGCAAGCTTCTTACGGCAGAGGGAGTAAAGGAGGAAAAGCACAACAGGGTTTCTCCATGCAACTTACAAAAACGTTATCAATGTGGTTCATTCATCGAGCAATGACAAACTTAGAGGCTCGTTACCAGCTGGAATAGACGTACTGAACCAAACAAAGAGGAAAAGTGGAATTGGGACAATCACAGTCTGAAAGTGAGCTAAAAATAGAGCACAACAAGGCCGTTGGAACACAACGCGCAGGAGGGTCACACGTTGTCAGTGTGCCTTTCCAGGTTGTTATGTAGCAACCCAATTTATAAAGATTAAACTAGGTATTTGGGAGCTTTGATGGCACAGGAAGCAGGTGAGGGGTTCCCACCTGGCCTACCAGAACATGCAGGGGGAGCGGTAGAAGGCTAGATTAGCCTTGCAGCATTTGAAGCTGTGCAGGTAGTGCTTAATAACGTACTTAAATAATGAAAACACTAAATGGCAATAGAGTGGGGTCGCAATGGAAGTTCTAAGGCAAGAAAAAAAGCTGGTGTAAGAAACTAATATAAGATCAGGGAACCCATCTAATCAGACCTCATCATTTAAAAAAAAAAAAACGGATCAGTTTCCTCTGCTGGGGCCTCAAGCTGAAAGTACACTTCCCTCTAACCTGATAACTAAAGAATTTTGTGATATTATTGTTGGAAACCTCAATATATGCATTCTCTTTCCTGATATGCTGCTTAGGAGATGTCTTTTTTTTTTCTTTGTTCCTAGAGGATGATTGGTAGAAAACTCTGTCATTGTCCGTACATCTTAGCACAAGATTGCAGTTTCATTGTCAGGGTGCCTGATGAAATGTAACGCTGTCACTGCTAGACTAGCAAAAACCATCAGGAGGCTTCAAGTCACACTGCAGGAACCTGTAAAACTACAAGCGATATTGATCACGTTCTTGTCTGGTGCGTGTTGTCAAAGATTCAGGCTCATAACAGGTCTCCTACGGAGCTGGCCATGACCCTGTCAAAAGGATTCTAAAGCAGCAGACATGTAGAGGAGACACTTCTACGAACATTCCCAAAGTTGATGTCCTTGTAACACTACAGGTAGCAAACAGCATGAGAGCCTAACCACGTACAGTTGCTGCTCAGGGAACATCGTATGTAAGCGAAGAAGTGACTGAGAACAAGAAAAGAAAAAACAAAACCAAAACACTTTTCTGGGATGTATTTGGTGATAGGAGAGGGGCAGAATCACCTGGAGATTTTGCTTAAGAACCACATTCTGTTTCAACATAGGAGTGGATATTTTTACCATTCCTGGGGATGTGCTGTGGTTCACTAAACTCTGCCCCACTGAAAAGAAACTTTTCATGCTGTGTCTCTGCAGAGTGCTCTGGGAGATATTTGTGTTGGTAGAAGAGCTGGAATAGCTGTGATTGAGTTGAACTCAAGAGCAGAACTAATGCCGGGGTTGAGGAAAGTTGAATACTGAGCTGCCAAGGTAAGCTTCATCTCCACTTTCTCATTCTAGTCCACTAATAGCTTGAAAAAAATCAAAGCAACCTTCTACAGTTGATGTTTAGCATCAGCCCTCAATAACTCAACAGGAGCTATTTCACCTGAAGATGACTGTCAATAAGCCATTTTATTTCATTGTCTACAGTGTTATCTAGCTTACTGAAAGGCTGCTGCTTGCTCACTGACACAGCTACGGGGCACAGAACTCGGCAATTCTTTGCATTCACCACATTGCATTTCAGCTCAGTTACCTTTTTAAGCAGTTTTACATCCTGAATGCCTAATATGTATGACCGCTATGAGTTGCTGTATTCTAACATATAACTTGGAGAATGCTACAGAAAAAAACAAACCAAAAACATTTGGGAAGAATCTTTGCTTCAGTCCTGATTTGACACCACAAATTACTGTCAACTGTCATCAGTATCATACACAGAGAGGGGTAAGACACTAATTTTCCAGGTATTGTGATGATAGATGATGACATGGCAGGCTTTTGAATACTTCTGCATTCTAGCTGTGTCCACTGGCAGTAAAACAAGCACCTGTTGATATCTACCTCCTCTTGACGAGCTTTTTCCACTTTTGTAATGAATCAAGATGAGAGTGAACTGACAATCTTTCATGATCTTCTTTCAACCATCACTGTAGATGTGCTATTGGCAAGCTACTTACTGTTCAAATAAGGAAGCAAAGAACTCACTGAAAAATTTTATTAGCATCTTGTTACCAGCCTCATTTCAGAAGTTGTTTAACATGTGGTAAGTGACTATCCAAACATGTCATCAGCTGGAGATTACTGCAAGTAGAGTTGATCTTACAAGTCAGGGATATAGTTAAGCCCTAACTACACCATGTAGTGGAAATAGAAAAAAAAATTCATTGCAAGATGGACAGCGGCTGATAAGGTGCCATCTGATCATCCATGTAAATGTGCAACTGAAATTCCCCTTGGGCTGCATTCACAGATGTCAAAGGTCCACCAATTCCTGGCAGCCTGTTCA
Organism: Rhinoptilus africanus; assembly: GCA_013400135.1. Taxonomy (NCBI): domain Eukaryota; kingdom Metazoa; phylum Chordata; class Aves; order Charadriiformes; family Glareolidae; genus Rhinoptilus; species Rhinoptilus africanus. Next base: position 214,227 of record VXBO01007958.1, read on the forward strand.
CCAAATGCTCTGACAGCCAAGACTTTCATCTCAAGTGATGTTGTGATAGTACGTCAGTCGCTCTGTTTTTGCAGACATGAATCACTCATGATGTCAGCCTTTCCTAAATGACCTTCACAACACATGGGAGCCGTTTCATTTAAATGTTCTGACGTCCAGTTACCACACACACTGTTTTAACTGGGCATGCTTAAAGATCTTTTCTACAATATAATCATTAATTACACAAAGTGAGACTTTTCACACATGCAAACTTTTCAGAAGGCACATAATTCCAGAAGAGGTCCACACACATAGCAGGATCTAGTTTGACCATTTACATATCCGTATACCTTTGATATCTTGCAAAGGACAGTTCTTTACCCAACAGCCTGATAAAGAAGCCTATATTTGTTAAAGGTTCATTTACGGATAAATGGCAGTAAGACAAACCATCACTGATTTAGTACGTGCTTCTTGTGAATTGAAGAGCAAACCTATACAGTGTTCCATCCAGGTCTACAAAAAGACTCCACTGTGTTACCTAAAGATTGCCTGCTCAGTGAAGGGGAAGGTTTCTATATCATCCTCAGAAGAATAACAGTATATTTTCAAGTGCAAGTGCTTAGGAAGAGAGTGAAAAAATACAAATCAAAGGATCAGGGACTTGAAAAAAGCAGTTGCCAAGTGCAGGTAGCTTTGCGCTTGAGATGTAACTGAAGCCTAAACCCTAGAGGTACGTTAATGGTAACTTCTAGATCATGCTCCAGTCAATTAGAATTACCTGCACTGGACAAAGCACATTGTAAAGGTTAGTTTGGAAGATCTAAAACTAGTCTAAGTCATCTAGAAATAGAAAGTTCAACTGGTTGAGTGTGTTTTCTAAATTCTTCTAAATAATTGTAACTGTCCTAACATACTGTTACAATACAAATCTGCTAGCATTCTCACTCTACTTTTCCCTCCAAATGTAAATGTTAAAGAAATTGAAAGGTAGGAACAGAGAAGCTGAAGAGAGAATGAAGATAACTATAGCAGTGAAGGAGTTTCAGTAGATACGTAAGGGCCGCTTATTCGGGGTGTGAAGTCAGAGCGAGCCTTACAGCTCCAGTGGCTGACGATCATAACTCTGCTGCCAGCACGACCTTTCCTCCTGCCCAAAGGTGTATCACTGCAAGACTGGAGAGTGCTAGCATGGAAAAGTACAACCAACTCATCCACTCCCATCTTCCCTCAGGTTATTTCCCACCTTGCTGGAAGGAGAGATTGAGTTGATTTTTGGTGGGTTTTTTGTTGATCTCAGGGCAAAACCCACCTATTTCACTTACACTACTATAAGGCCTCAAGGTAGTGTTTACCAAGAAATGAGATCTGCAGTTAATAAACACAGGAAGACAATACTGTCAGCGGTTAGAACTGCCACCACTCTCACGAATGTTTGAGTCAACTCAGAGGTATCAGGCTGAACAAATGAGGACAGAGAGGAAAGCAAAGAGGTAATAGGTCTAAATGGAAGAGAGACTTCAAGAAATAATTAAGACTAGGAGATCAATGGATAGAAAAGCTACAGAGAGCATGAAGTCATCAAGGACAGTGCAGGAAGGACTTGAGTCATGATCAGCACGTTACTGAGTAAGCTGATGAGCCAGAGTTACCACTTGAGAACCGGCTGGAGGTAAGCTCGCAGGCACCCACAGACAAGAAGACACCTGACAAGCAAATGATGCAGTTCAGGTACTTTTGAATTTTCAAGAAGCACAAAAAGGGCCATGGTCTTTAGAATATTTCATTATTCTAAACTTTGTAAGACAGAAACAGGACTAAGAAATGTGAACTAGCAGTGATACAGTTAAAATTCTGTTCTAGCAACCATTTGAGAAGAACGTCTGTCTAAGGATGGATGTTTGTGTACAGTAACATCACTTTGATTTTTTAGGAGAAGCATGAAAGGGAATGACTCAATCTTCTCAACTCCCCACCCATCCTTTGGCTCCATTTTGCAGTAGGTACAGGGTCCCAGAGCCACGGCCATTTCTAGCTGCGGGCGTTAGGACGCCCATGTCCAGTCTCACCCTGACGCTGATGCTCCAGTCTGAGAACGTGCGTGTCCCTTCCAAGTACGCTCTGCTTGGGCATTTTTGCTCAGGAAACTTGCCTCAGTTTCCAGCCAGCTTTTAGAGACACTTTTAAGATAGATTGGTAATCTGGAAGAGATTTGGTGGGCCTGATTTATTTATTTATTTTTTTACTAAACTACCTTAAAGTTGGTTAGCAACTCTGGGAAAACATTTTCTGTGCCAAAAGAGCATGTGAAACAGCTGTTCAGTACTTATGCAAACACCTGTGCATATTTTTAAGCTTACTAAGTTGGAATAGCTTTCCCTCCTCACCTCAATACTATGCTAATACTTATTACTTATATTGAAGCCTTTGTTCATGAAAGATATTAATATTTTAATAATTCTGTCAGTGAAATATATTGAGGTATAATGATGACATGACTAAAGTTACAATCTTTCTATGGTACTTGAAACATTCAAGCATTAAGAGACTAGATTTAGCAGGCGCAAAATCACATCACTTCTCTGAGACTGCTCTGTCATTTCTCCAAAATCTTTGTTTTTTTAAAAAACGAGCCACAGAATTGCTGATGCTGTAAAGTGACTTCTGGAGATTGCCTAGTCCAACTCCACCTGCTCGAAGCAGGGTCAGTTTGAGCAGGTTACTTGGGGACATGCTTAGGTGAGTTCTGAATGTGGCGAGTTCAAGGATGGGGACTTGTTCACCTCTCTGGACAACCAGCTCCAAATGCACTAAAGCCTTCTGGATACTCCTCCACAACTGTGACGTTAGAAATATAGGTTCACTTTACTAACATAGCTAACACAGAGATGTCTATGCAAGTCTGCCACAAGCTAAAATTATTCAGAAGTCTGAATACCACTGCCACTTTAGAACAGGGTGTTAACTGAAATGTCTAGAGAGCAGTCATAGAGAGCAGTCAACCTTCAGTATCAATCAATTAGCTAATCATCTGTGTAAATCCCACACAAGCACTATTTACAAGGAGAAGTGTTCTGTACTACGACTTGGTGGATTTCAGAGACAGTGGGAGAGCCAGGACCTGGACTGTAACAGACATTACATATTTGTTCAGGTACACAATGAGGCTCAAAGGCCCTAAGGAAGTCAGAAGCTGCATAGCTATATTTAGAAATTTTGAAATCTCTTGTGAATACTGTATCACTTGTCAACTCATCCTGAAGAAGTTAATGTTGTGAACAGAACCCAAACAATGCTCCTCTTCCTCTGCTCTCCCTTCTCCATGCACATTATTCCACATGCACAAAATTTACCCTCTGTCCCACCCTGTACCTCTTCAGCTCGGGGATCATCATCCTCACATCTCATGCCTCCACCAATTTCCAGGCTTCTGAGAGCTCACTGAAGACCACCAAGCCCAAGGAAGAAAGAACAGTCATTTCTTCATTCTCATGACAGAAGCAGCCCTGAAAGAAAAGCAGCATTTTTAACACATAGCTGTAACGTCATGGAAAACAAGAACAGCGGATGCTGCACAGCTGGTGACTCAACAGCATTTCTAGTACTGTTGAAGGTCAACAGTGACAACCCTCCCAGACTAATTTGTTTCACCATGTTGGTTCCAACAACTGTTAAAATTATTTAACTGTATTACTGATGTGATTGGTAGGGCAAGAGAGCAAACCAAGAATGGTTTAGAGTTTCAGGATTTGGTTCCTCCCCTCCCCTGGGAAAGAGCTACCCAATAATGTACTGGAGAGTTCATCCCATTACCTATCTTATAGACAGTCATATGTGAATAGGCAAGAGACAAATGAAAATTTAGACTTTATATTCTACACAAATTCTTTGGATTTGGTCAGCTGTGGCTGGATGCTCACATAACAGAGAAAACTTCTCAGCGTTACCATGTTCGAGAGAGATGCAATATTTTGTATTCCTTTGGCTCTTGCAATACAACTTTTGAATACTATTTATAACGGGCATTCAGTAATCAGCCGCTATAGTCATCAGATGCACACACAGCCTGTAAGAACTGTATATGCTGGCAGATAAAGCTGAAGACGACTTCAGACAACATAAAAGGAAAAAGGAACGAGTTATGGAAAATACAGGAAAGATCAAATCATGGTAACGCTTCCCTCAGGCAATTAAAGCAAGAACAGAAAAGCACTGAAGCACATTGGCAGATATGAAGGGACAGTCCGCTCTGGCAAAGGGACAGTGACAGCCACTGACAGCAGTAATATGGTTTCATAACCCCTTTTTACTTCAGAAATAACAAAAATAGTCTCATATCCTCAGCTTGAAAGAAATCATTCACTACATTACTTGCTGTTGACATGGGATACAAAATTGCACGTCACCTACACTGGGGCCTACGAGGTCTTAAATACAGGTTAATGGACTTGTTTTCTACAAATGTAGTAGTGGTAGGAGAAAGCTCATCCAGGAATGGTTTGTCAGGCTGTAATATTGGACAGGGGAGATTAGCCCATAATTCAAGGCTAGTTTTGCATGCAACAGGATCTTAACAGGCTTTCTTACAGCTAATTGTAGCATAGCCTGGAGAAACAGAGTTGATTGATCAATACTGTAGGTATGTTTAAAAGGGTAACTCCTTTTCTTTCAAACATTTGCTGTTGATCCCACTAAAAATGGTTCTACCATCACAAAACCCCCAGTATTTGCTATTGTTTGCAAGCTCATTAGCATCCGCACATTGTCCTTCCTGGTGAAATCGTAACTCTCTCTTAGCAAGGTTGCTCATTATCACAGAAAATGGCTAAATCTGCCTTTATGAAGTCTCCATTTTTGGAGAGCAGGTCAGACCGCGAGAGCTCTCATTATCTACCATGTAGGCCTGGGTAGGAACTAAGAAGAGCTTCCTCCCCGCCCCGGCCTTTACCCCCCTGTCCACCCATCCTCCCACCAAACACTAAGCTTTTTGGGTCCGCTCGCTTTACCCCTATACATATTGCTCAAAATCAGAATGCAGGGTTTTTTTTTGGTGGTTTTAAAAATAAACAAATAAATAAAAGCAGTAAGTGCCAAACATGAAATAGTTGTTCCTGTGCCATACTTCATACTGAGACAAATAACCATACATTGCTAAAAACACGTCGGGTACCATTTGGTAGGCACTGAGGTGTGCCTGGAGTCTGCCAAATCACCACTTACCTGAAATCACAATTCACCTGAGAGGCTTATTTTGTCAGTGAAAGTCATCACCTTCTCAAACATTCCCAGATTTTTCAAGTCAGGGCATGGGCACCTAGAGCTACAAGCTTCTTGAAGAACTGACTTACCTCTTTCTTTTCCTTCTAGGTAAAAGCAACTATTGCTCATCATTCACATTATGCAGTACTCAAAGCATGTTTTAGTCAGATCCCATTGTGTCTGCACACACGCACCCTCCAACCTCAAGTTAAAGGTATGAAATGTGATATTATTCTTTTATTCGCATCCATGTACTTATGTGTTTCCAAGCTATTAAGTTACATTGCATGGCTCAGTGTTCCTAAATGATGGGAGTGATGATACAACCCTACAGACTACAGGCTTTCTGTGCCGGTACAGGAGTGCATAGTGATCCACGACAGTAAGCCAAAAGGCTCAAGAAACAGTGATACAAAATACTGAGTATTAATTGCTATACGGCAAGGACTAATTGGGATATTTTTATGAACTCTCTTTAGAGACTGGCCACTAGGTCTGTGGTGTACAAACTGTAGTCTGTGGATTAACTTCAGTTTTTGATTTAATTTATGAACCCCAGTAATTGACTTACCTGACAAAAAAAAAAACCAAAAAACAAACCGAACTGCCCCTTACCTATCCTTTATTTCTTATTCAAAACCAGAAGATTGTGCATTATCTATGATGTTAAGGTAAATTTGTCCAAGATCTAATCCTAGAGTTTTCATTTTTTATGAAATCACGTTTAATACTGAGTCAGTTGCTCATACGTGGTCTTCACATAGTCCTATAATATTCTCTATTAACCCCTCACCTTATTAATCACTTAATTCATTTGCCTGTTTCCTTTCTCTGGTAGAGCGGCATTTTCAAATCAACAGTTAAAAGCTCAAGTATCAACAGTTAATAGTCCATGTGATGATTACACCCAGCAATAATAAAATTCTTCAAGTCAGAAACTGATCAGATGAACAGCGAGAATTACTTGATTGGTTGTAATCAGTAAGAAAACATTTGCAAAAGCCAGAGGCAAATACCATTCAGTTTAGAATAATCCATCCTAAACCCTGACCACTGAGCTTCCAAATCACAGTCTCACAGATTTCTACCTGCTCATCTTCATTTTTCTTCCTGGACTGATTAGTTTTCCTTCCTTTTCTGGTGTATATCTTATACTTTAACTTGCACAAAACTTAGAATTATATTCAGAGAGAAAACATTTTTGTGGTGGGGTTGAATGGGAACTGAAACACAATTTATATGAGGGAATCTTGACCCCCAGAGCATGATGTCGCTGACGACTACCGTAGATATAAAGCAAGCTGGTACAAGCAGTTTTTTTGTTTAAAACCTTATAGCAACTCTTAAAAATTGTTCTTACAGTGAAAGATACTGGAGCTTGAAGGTAATACAGTGCTTGCTTGACCAGTCTTCAAGTCATAAAATGATCCGATTAACATTTTGCTTAACCAGACAGCAGGATACTATGGCAAAATGATTAACCTGTATTTACATCTTTTTGTTCTGTTCTTCAGCTGCAACATTTAATTTCACACATGCCATTTTTTGAGTACTCCCAACACAGAATGGAAAAACATGTCAGTTGTTTCATTTCAAGATAGTTTTAATCAGGTAATTACAGGAAAAAACATTTAAACAATTTTTATGGTGTTATCTGCTATGTCAACTTACAAGGATATGATGTAACAAAGCAGTTACAAACTTAAAGGCATATTTACATTATATACTCAAAGTAACAAGCTATATTCATAAAGGAAACACCTATGGGATGAGTTAACTAAATTATACATCATTTAGTAATAAGAAATAGCAGTTGAGGTTTAATGGGAACAATATACACATGAGGCACTTTGAGGTCATTAGGGTGGAAAGCAAATGGCACCAAGCAAAAGAAGGAAAATTATGTACAGCTTATACTGCAGCTTTGAACGTGAAGGCTGCTTCTTCACCAAATGCTTTGATTTCTTAAAGGAACCACAACTTTTGCAATTGAGAGAGAGAAGCTTTCAGGGAGAAAACCCCAACAATGACCCCCCCTCCCCAAACCCTCCATGTATCTATCAGTGCACCTAAGGAAATGGAAGTTTTATCCACCCAGCTGCTGGACTAACAGTACCATAAGGCATCTTTCTAAAGTTACTGTTTTGTTGCCAGCCACCACCCCCAATTCATTGTACTAATATGAATGTATCACTGTACTGGCTGCACACTGTGCCGTAAGCTCTGAAAAGATTTAAAGTCTAATTTAAACCCGGGCATTATTTACACGGGAGTTCAACATTATCCTCCAGGTACACATGAACAGACCGTTCTGAAGAGAACGCATCTGAGATGGAATGTTATATTCCAACATACAATATTAAGACGTTCTTCAAAACACCTTTGTTTCTCTAGAGGAAACTGCACTGGTTAAGACTGTTTGGAACATCCCTTACATAAGCTCTGGAAAGGCATCCGAGCTTTATGCCATCATTTGCTGCTGTTTACTAAGCAGTTACCATAGTAATTGTAGATTATTATCAGAATATTGCTCTTTAATCTTGCACACAGCGGTAGGTAGACTCTTCACAGCTACTGTCTCGCGCGTGCGAGCCCACAGACCCACCTGCGCATACTCAAAACTTGATTCGCATCACAAACCAAAAGGCCAGATTCCCTCTGCAGGAACATCAAAAATCCATCACTTTGCTGAACTTCAAGTGGGAAAATAAATAAATAAAAATAGCGAAAAACCTAATCTTTCTTATAAACCCAGTGACAGCATGGAAAGAATTGTCATTTCATTCCTGGTTTTTATGCTCTTGTGTAATAGGCCACCGTAACTATTTCAAACCTAAGAAAACATATGGTTAAAGCATTTTTACTTTCAATCAATCTTAATAATGAAATTTAAGAAGCATGATGAGAGAAAGAATCACAGTAGGAGTTCAAATTACTATTTTGTAAATTCGTAACTAAAGCTTAACATATTTTTAAGTATGAGCACAGTGAGTTACATAAAGCAGTGCACCGATAGCCCGGTAAACTGCCAGGTAATCAACCAGGATGCCGGAATGCAGCTGCATGGGTTTCCCCCAGCAGATGGTGCACGAGTGCTGCTATCATTGACTTCTTCCCCCACTTCCAAAGGGAAAATACTTAATTTTCACGGTAACCGAGTCTTTCAACAAGCGAGGGACTTAATATTCTGCGATGGTTTCCAAGGCTCGGGCCTCCCCTCCAAGCAACACAAAGCTCCGCTACCACACGCCTGACAAACTACAGTTCGGGTGTTACGGGCGAGGGGAGGAGTAGGGATTTGGGGAAGAAATTTCCCTTTTCCCAAATGCTTAAGAAAGTATTCCAGAAGAGTCAGAACAAATGTTACTCTGCCATCAAAACCAAGAGATGCACGGATATAACAGCCCGTTCTGGAAGGAGTTTGCTGTATGTCCACCTTCCACTACTCATCTCTTAACCGCAACAGTGGGTAAGATCCTGGACATCCGAAAAAAAAAAAAAGTATGTGTGCATCCTCCTAAACCCAACCCTTACCTAACCGTGCATCCTCACAGCTCTTTCAGTCGCTCTCAAACCGGGCACGCAGGCCGACTCTTCCAGCGCCGGAAGAAAAAGTGAACATAGATCAGTTCGGTGACCCTTTTTTAGGCCAAGTTTTCAAAGAGGAAAGCAAAAGGTTGAAAACATTTCAGCAGCAAAGTGGCTAAATGCAAGGTGAAAATATTAATGCACGCACTCAAGAAAAATATTAAAGCCTATGTGTTTCATATAAAATACAGTACAGGACCAGGAGTTTCACTATGTTGCTCAGAGGAAACTCTTAAATCATTTCTTTCTGAAGTATATGCACGATACAATTCTACAGCATTTTCCTACACAGCCAGCAAGTTCTTTTCTTCGGTTGTTCATACCTCTCTCTTCACCGGGAATTAGGAACCTAGCACTTAACAAATATTAAATTCCTCTCATTCACTGCAAAAACGCCACCTTTTTTAGTCAAAGTTGTTTATAAAGTTAACAGTCTATTCCAGGCAACCAAGTTTAGCTGAAAACATGTGAAGCATGAAAAATCAACCAGAGTAGCAGCTTTCAAATATATAAACAGTAAAAACCAAGACTGCTGCTACCATGTCATATTGGATTTAATTCATCCAATCAACTCTTAATACAAAACTAGAAGCTCTTCTGTAACTTCTACAGTTATCAATATATTTATCTTCTTTTCAATGTGAAATAATACTTCGAGATGATCTATGTACACAAGGTGGTCAATTCAAGCTGTAATATAAATATAAATGTTTTCTTTTAAGAAGTATTTTACAGACAGATAGTGTTATATACACTTGCGCATTTTACTTCTGGGCTACAAAGGAAAATTAAGGGCACTGATACATGCAGAAAGAAAAATGACACAAAATATACTGAAGAAATGCATAAGAAGTGAGAAAAGTCAGTCATGTGCGTCTTTTAAAGTCAATTCGTTTTTTTGTTTGTTTAATAACAAAGGTATACTGAGGAGAGTCTGTCCCCACTCCAGCCAGGATATCAAATAGGCACCTCTACTGATGAATTATGACTGTTTTTAGTGCTTTACGATTCTTTAATGAGAAGTAAATGTTTCCAACTTCAGGACAGAGCAAAGCGCGTAACATTTTAAAAAATTCTCTATGGGTTAATCAGTTAATTCTTATCTGAAAGTTCAACACTTTAGGAAGTACAAAGCCATAACAAGTATCACAGACAATATACCACCGTGCACACACACACACTTACACGCACTCTCCCTCTCACTCCCCCATCCTCCCTCCAAATTTCCTCAATTAAGAAGTTCACTCCAATTTTGCCCGGGCTGTAATTTATTTCTGAAGCCAAGTCTTTTGTTGTTGCTTTTGAACACAACACACAGCACTTTTGTTCTTGCCCGTTCAAATAAGAAAAAGTTGCAGTTCAAAATAATGAAAACAATTTCACTTTTGTTATTAATCTTTTGTTTTAATCATAGTACTTGATAAACAGCTGAACAGGATCCTAGTTTAACAGAAGGATAAACAAGAACACCGATGACAATTTGTTACAACTGCCTTAATGTACCTTTTGCTTAATGAACATTTGAATATGCAATCAAGTATTTTTGGAGGACACCCCAAAAGAAAACAACTTGCTGGTTGAGCAACAGAAACAACTTTCTTTTTGCTATTATGTTGAAATCAAAGTCATTTATATATAAAAATAAATGTTATGTTCTAACAAGAACATTTTAGACAATTACATCTGTGCTTAACAAAAAAATATTGGTCACTCAAGACTAGAATAATTAATATTTTAAAGGTTTTTAGATTATCAGAATGTATGGATACAACTCAACACAAACTGTAGCTGAAGGGAAACAGGACTGAAAATATCAATTTTTCCATCTGGAATAAAAATGCGGCTAAATTAACTAATTAAATATTTAAAATACTACCATGGAATGTGACAGTAGATATGGTCCATACCTACTATTATCAGAGGGAAGGAAAGTTTAACATGTAATAATTCGTACCTTACACATTTAGTTAAATATAAACATTTGTTATTTATACATAAAGTCGCTTCCAAAAAACTATTAATAAGTGATTTAGTTGCACTTAAAATCAGTTTCACTTCTCATTTGCCGAGTATTAACTTTTCTTAATCTTAAATCAACTGTCACTAGTGCACTTTTAGTTAAAATTTCCCCTCAGGTAAGTTTTAATCCTTTTAAAAGAGCCCCCTCACCTAAACCATGAATGTACAAAGTGGCAAAAGTTAATCCCTTTTAGTATAATCATAGTTTATATACTCATTTTATAGCCAATAATAAGAATAGGCTTTCCTTTGCAAAATCTCCTCCCCAACTCGCAACAAACGCCACGCGCTCAAAGGAAATAGTTAGGCATGGCTAGCACTTGTAAAATGCCAAGGTCTGACAAGTCTTGTTGCTTCCTCCACATCAAGCATCTCTTACATGAAAGAAGATTCCCTTCGGCTTGCCAAAAAGCTTCCACAAATCCAAGTTAGATGCTTCCTGGAAACAAAGATTTTTTCAGCTCTGTTTGGCACGCGACCGACTCATCCCGCAGCTTTATGCTTTCCTCCACAGCACCCACACACCTCACCACAGTGATGGCATGCTCGCAAGGGGAGGTAGCAGCACATACACGGAGCAATGAACGAGAGTGCCACCAGCGCTAACCAGCGCAAGCAGAACTTGTCATCGCTAGTGTCACACGAGCAAGGATCAGAGAAATCTCCTTCAGAGTCTGACATGCAGTGATACAGCATGCTCTCTGCGCAAAGCATGCAACTAACTTGGTAGATACATCTTTTAATAGGATCTGGCGCATCTTGACATTTTCCTCTGCCATTATCTTCGTGATTAAACCTTTCCTGGCAGTATATACAGCGGGAACGCTCACCATCCTCTTTTCTTCTTTTGGAGTTTTTAAATTTTGATGAGGAAGGCTGAGTTTTAAATACCACAGAACTCTTTGAGTCTTTCAGGGAATTCAACTTAGTTCCATCCCCACACGGGTATAAATAGTCAGATTTTTTACTGTCTGATTTAGAAAATGGTATATTTGAGTCTGCCTCATCCCTCTCCAGGTCGTTCTTCCACATGTCAGGATGCCTGTAGTCTGCATAACGACGTATCAAAATGTCACGAGGGTTTATTCTAACAATTTCATCTTCATCCTGAAAACTAACGTGTCTGATTGACTTCAGTGGGACCTGAAACGGCAAAGCAGGAGAAGTTTACTACAACAACGTCCCAAATTTATGTCCACAATAGAAAACTTAGATTAAAAAAGTTTAAAAACCACATTTTTTTTTCCTTGATGCCTGAAGATAAAAACTTCAGCTTATTTTCTTACTAGTACAATTTACAGACTTCCCCACAATAATGAGCCTTTTGCCTAATATTAAAACCATGAGCTTTAGGATTCTTTCCTGACTTTTCAGTTCCTCATTACAGCTTTGGATATTTTGGTATCCACATAAAACTCGATACCATTCTTTGAATTATGCTCAAAATTCAGGTTTTAACATCTTACAGTGGCAACTAATTCCAGAGATCAATTACACCTTATGTGAATTTGCTGATTTCATATCAGTGATGATCCACTGCTGTAGGATTAACTCCCTGATACATTCACTCCAAGTTACTCGTATTATTGAGGGGAAGTTTTCCTTTATTCCTGCTCTAAGTTTTCAAACTCCCTCCACTTTTGCAGCAAGAGCATTGAATACTGGTTACTTATTCTCAAAGCTGTATTCTAGATAAAGATTTTGCCATATGAAGAATACTACTGAGTAGCACGATCAATCAGTAACAGTGGCTTCTAAATGCATCTCCCCTTAGCTAATATATAGTACTTACATCGATTAGTTGAGGAGACCGGCAGGCAAACACCTAAGTACTTTTTAAATTCTCAGCTTGTAATGAACTGACCATAATTCAAGACTTTTTACCTCAAAAGACAAGCAAGAAGGAACATGCTGAACACAGAAAGAGCAGAAAGATAAGACAGTTCTTGTTTATTCTGCCTTACGACGAAAGGGCACGGGGGTGTGAAAAAGCTGTTGAAGGTGGCAAATTTCAATCACTGGAATTGAAATACTGCAGGCCTTAGATGTACGTGTAAGATAGTGGACTGCCACTAAATGTCACTGAAATTACATTACAAGTGACTTCCAAGAAAAGGTGCAAATAGTGACAGGATAAAAATTTAGCACATGTGTACGGAAGGAGCTCCTGAAAGTAGCAGATAGTGCAGCAAAAAAGCAAAAGTCTCAGTATGTCCCAGTATTCCTGCCTTACAGACAGGCAATTATTTTCCAACACTGTAGGGCTATTATAATCGGAGCCAGAATATAAGCGAGCTTCAAGTCAAATTCCGCCTTTTTCTCCTGTCGAGTGCACAGCCTGCAAACCATCCCACAGAAAAGACTGAAAATAACCTCCCTAACCCATCAGCATTACAAATTCTTCCAGGATCATGAATTATTTGGGAATGCAACTTTGGCATCAGCATCATTGCTTTGAGAGTGTTTACCTTATTAGCACTGATCAAATCAGTGAGAATTAATGTGTCACCATTCTATAGTCTAGGACAACAGTTGAACTGCATGTTCCCAATCCGCTGCAGCGTGTAACAACAAACTACCAAAGATGATATATTCCACTTTGCACGTGTCTGTGCTCCTACTACACTGAAGTCTGCATGCCCTGGTTTTGGGGTGGGAGGCAGAGGAGGGAAGAGGGAAGGCAGCTGGGAAAAAGGAAGGAATGGATTCTTAAAATATGCCAGCTTCTCATTATGTAAGAGTATCTGTAGCCTGCTCTAACCATCACTTCCCTGCTTGATAATCCTCGTGTGATGTATTTTAGGTACAGAACTGTAATTAGAGCTGCTCTGCCCTGGGAGCTTCAACTGGAGAATGCTAACAAGAATAATTTTTTTTCTTGGCTCCAAGCCACGTAGTTGGACTTCCACAAGGCCTTGAGGATACAGGGTGAAGAAAGGTTGCATGCTATTCAGCTACCATCACTGCTTTTCCATACTTCCCAAGGCTCCAATGCAAGCACTTAGGCCTCCCCTTTGCTTATAAAAGCAGAATGCTTCTCAACTCTATTCTGTTTTCAAAGAAGAGAAAGAGCCTATTGTTTTAGCATCAGTAACTAGCTATGGCTAATTGGCTTTTTTGAACAGTTAACAGCGTAAATTTATCTAAGGGAGAAAGCAACAAAAATGTCATTACAATTCCATATGTTACAGGCATAAAGCAGCCTTACCCCACTGTCCACACAGAATATTACGCATGCATTTAAAACATTAAATAAAACCCATTGTTTAAAAGAAAACAACCCCAAAACCTCAAACGAAAAAGCCACCCTCAGCCTCCCATTAGCCAGACAGCTAAGAGCCATTAAAGATCACTACAAATACTAACAACTGTAAAATCTGAGCTCTTCTCAGTCTTTGAAGGCTTTTTATTTGTTTGAGCAGAACATACCACATATATAGAACCCATTTGTTTTTTCAAATCCCCAGCCAAACACCTACTAAAATGCTTAAGGTCTGACATGTTACAAACAAGGCAGAATTACGCTACTGGTATTAAGAAATCAGTTTTTAAGAAAGCACGTGGGAAATGCTGAAAAACAAGGAAACAGGAAAAATGTTGGAAAAGCTTTATTTATCAAGTGCTTAAATAATGGGTGTTTAATGGGACCTATATGAAAGCATGAGCTACATGAAACCTTAATAACACCACAATCCAGATTCAGTTAGGTACAAATACCAGTAAAATTCAATGGGAACAATGCATATAGTCCTCGAGCCATTCGGGATTACAACTCAGTGCAAGTGCCATCTCTGTGTAACAGCTGAAGCAGGAGAGGAGGAAGAACATTCAGCAAACTGGAATTCCACAGAGAATCTCATTATGAACATAATTAGCCAACTGGAAATTAAGCAGATAATTTTTGTTGACATGACTGAACTCGCTAGCGTCACACCTTACCGAAGGGGTGCACCTTTACACCAGGCAAGGACACTTGCTTGGTGCTCTGCAGCCTCCACTGTCTCTCCTCAAACAGACATACCTGACTTTGCTCAGCTTGCAACTCCACAATATGAGGACACCAGCAGCTGAACGTATCATCGCAAAGTACTAAATTTAAGTTAAACACACATTGGTGTATCAGAAGCTGAAGAGCTGAGGGACTTGGGTATCCTTTAATAACAAAGTATTACAGGAAAAGATCTGAATGGTCATTAATCTCTTCTTCAGTTTGAGCTATTCAGCTTACGAGCACGGTAAGAGTGTTCAAACTTATTTATACGAAATGGAAACAAAATAGATATTTACCTCAAGATCTGCTGTGCCACATGGTCACATACATACATGGAGATCAGCAGAGACAGAGCAGTGTGTGCACACACTGAGTGTGAGATTTTGTTGACTTGCCTACGTTCTAAACGCGTGCACCACAGGACCATGCAAAAAGCACAGAGTGTCAGATGCAGGTGGTGCTACAATATGAGAAAAATACTTTAAAGAATGTCTACTTAAATTTCCATGGAATCTCCCATAACTTCAGTCTACAAGTGAATTCTGGCGCTGTCCTTTCTAAGAAATTCCTATTTAATTTCTAGCAGACAGGCACCACCCAGTACACTACAGCTTCAACTATCATTCTCTCAGTAGCTAATTCTGTATGTGCTCTTAAAACATAAAGGTATTTTAGGCCACTGCACTTTTCGTTACAACTCGATGAAGAGTAAGAGCACATACATCAGTGGTTACTGTAGCTCTTAAGCATTAGCTGCAATAACCTAATCACCCATCTATTCTATTCTAATAAATTTTTAAATTCTCTTTGCAAGTAAGTGGTAAGAGGAAAAAATGAGGTGATCTATACAAAGGGATAATTGGAGCAATCAATGATTAAAAATCATAAGTTCGTAATTTTGAGCTCTTTAGTTAGTTCTCCAGATAAAACTCTTTCTTTTTCCCAATAAAGCAGTTAGAAAGCAGCTGATACAAGACTTTAATACAATCCTATCTTTCTTTGCAACAATGACTGAGGGTATTAAAAAGCTTTATTTCAAGGAGCAGAAATATTTTCTGACGATGTGTTCACAGCTACTTGAACTTGCCTTCAGCTTTGACTTCAGTTATTATGCTTATTCTAAAAAGCTTCCCATGTGTTTCCTTCTAGGCATAACACCCTCAAATTAATTATTATCCAACTCTCTATTAAGTCTACTTCTACAGTCTACAAAAACTGTCAGTTCTTTGAGGCTTAGAAAAAAGCAGAACATATATTGTTGAAGGAAAAGACGTAACATTGCCTTTCCAATGCTTTGCTAATGCTGTATATATATGAACTTTTTTAAAAAAGTGTCTGTACATCAGCCTTCCTCACATTAGTGGGGTTTTCTTCTGCTTTAAGAATCTGTTTCCCAATAGGGTAATACTTTTCATGTGTAACAGATAAAGTATTTTCCTTTCTGGACCAAACCAGAATATTTTAGTTTAAAGAGGCAGGCAGAAAGCATAAACACTGTTTCACTAGAATTATTTAGCAAAAGTGCCCTATTGTTTAATTCATCCAAGATACACATTTTAAAGATACTTTTCAATATTTCTAATCAAAACAATATTAGTATACACATAACCCAGACTGAGCTCAAGGCAATTAATGTTTTCTGAACAAATTTAAACAGCTTTTCAAGGCTGCAGATACAGCGGTCTGTAATACAGAAATCTGACTTCAAAGAAACTGGAAGATTTATTTCCGTAGTCTGCTGCACTACAAGCACAGGTAAATACCTTCACACAGCTTTACCTCTGCCACAGTAATGCTGTAATAATTCAGCTGCAAAGCTTATACCCATCGTTTCAAGAAGTTGAGAGTATAATACTACATAGAGGGACTTGGAATGAAAGTGCTTTCTTGTCAGAAACTCCACACTGTGCCATTAATGCAGCAAGGAAAGTAAGAACCGCTTCTTTTGTTGGTAGTCTTACCTGGTTAGGTTGGCTAGGAAAACAGGCTCTCCTGGTGTTGAAATCCTCAAGTGCTGAAGGCCTTAAATTTGCACTGTTGTAAGGTTCACTGGTTACTACAGTTTCGTGTTGGAAAAGGTGATCTTTCATTAATGAACCTGATGTATTTTCTTGAGTAGTCTAGAATACATAAAAACTCCCTTGAAATCATTTTGCATTTACACAAAAACCACACCAAGCCCACCGAATTCATACATAAATGCATGAATATTCTACATAACGTGTTAGAAACATCTATAAAACCAAGAATTTTTAAATAATTTTTTTTAAAAATACTTATAAGTAGGCAAGTATTTCTTCCCTATGAGTCAAAATAAGAGTTCCTTCTCTGCAGAGCGTTCACAACTTGGGCATTAGAGATACGTGCCTTTAACTCAGTTGCCAAATCAGACTGGGGAACAACTTTAAGGAAGAAGATTAACCCAGTCTCTGAGATTACGCCTTCTCTAACTACCCATAAGGCTGCCAGTATTCACAAATATACAATTGGAGGGAAAAAAAACGTATTCTGAAACTACTAAGGCAAGAGCTAGTCAGACATTTTAATAAATTAGAAACAAAATCAGCTGGAAAGGAACAGAAAGTCAGTTTTAACATATACTGGCTCAATTAAAATATCTAATTACAGCAAGTGTGTATTAAACAACTAATGACTGTCTTTTTGAAATCAAGGCTGTATCAGGCAATTTGATATAAAAATGAGACCATGTGGCAACATATAATGAGATATCTGCAGGACGTGTGCCACTCAGAATAAGGAAGTATGTTTGGGTGGAATATTGGCTTGTGAGATGATCCAATTTCTGAAAAGAACAGAAAAAACAAACAGTTCTCATTCTTTAAGCTTAACTGACTGGGATATAGTTAGGATACAGTAGAGCATATTGATACAGATCCCATTGGGCTGCCAAAATATGCACTGTAGAATGTTTTGTTTGTATTGAGAGACGCTATAAAGTTAACTGGCTGTCATCATCAGATAGCACTGAGAAAATTCTGGCCTCGTGGTTGGATTCCAGCAATTAGAATGTTTCAGCCTTATAATAAGGATTTGTATATATCAAGAAAACATGATGGGGGAAACAATAAAAATACTGCAGAAAACTACTGAGGTAGAGGCAAACCTGAAGTTTTGGCAGGTTAAGTACTAACACTAAATCTTTCGTTTTCATTTATCAAAATACTTAAGGAACTTATTCTGGGATTACATTAGCACCTCACGCACATAAAAGCCTCATGTATCAAGTTCTAAGACATCTAAATAAAGTGGAAGGGGCTGTTCTGTAATTGATCCTTAGGAGAAAGAAAATCACCACCTCACTAAGAATTTATATATTGTTCAGAAGCACTCTGAGTGGAAAAACATTAAAATTAGTAATTAACCAATGATTAGCTTTTAATTAATGCTAGAGAGCATACACCCCATGAAAGACAATAGCTCAATCACATTGAAGTTCCACTGAAAAATTCTGAAGACAGGCAAAACTCCATAAAGAAGTACTTTTTTCAGATCCCGGAGCATGCCAGCTCCACTAAGCAATCGACCCCGTTGGTGTCAAAATTAAGTTTTCTGGTCAAACACTGCTGGGAAAGGAGTACAAAAGAAATGTTCAAAACGAATGGCAAGAGTTAGATTTCAGGGATGCATACTTATTTTAAGAGCAAAAACCATCGAATATCAGTGCAATATCAAACATCTTCCTAGCAGGAGGTACTCCTGCACATACATTGCCCAGTGACATAAAAAGCTTCCAAAACACTGCTTCAAACCACAGGAGAGCTGCATTCAGAATGAGGGAGAAATGCCTACAACTATTTTTGGTTTGAGCAACGTTATAAACGCTTACAAGCAGAAACTATTTAAGCTAGGAAAACACTTAACAGCTAGAAGCCATTTTACAGGAACCACAGTGATAAGGACTATATCTAACCCTCTTCCCACCGCCCCCCCCCAGCTATTATCAATGTGAGTGGTGTAGGGAGAAGGATGAGAGCTGCAAAAACTCCTCCTCCTTCCTTCCCAGGGAAAAAGCCACGTACTACCCACAAGCCAGTCTTTATCCCCGGGTGAGATTTGCAACAGCCTGCGTTATTTCCTGTCCCTGCAGGTGATTCACACCTTTTTTCCTTCAGAAACAAACCGCCTCCACTACAGAGCAAAAAGGACACAGGCACATGCTCAGAGAGACACACGCGCTCCCCTTGGCAGTCACGGAGGGCTCCGTCTAATAAAGGATGCAGGCACGGATCATCTATTGCGCTGCTGACTAGCAGAGCCAGACTCTGGTGTATGAAATACAAACAATCTTAAAGCAAGCCTTTGTGCCCTATGCGCTGCAATTATAAAGGAATGCTTTTTATAAAATTCCAACACAGACACCACAAGTCAAGCTAATTGACTTCCAAGGACAAGTTTGTGGGTGGCAGGAGACAGAGAAAGGCATCTGACCTTTGTAAGGCGAGAACTCATGAGACAGCTCTTGGGAAAGCACAACGCTCAGCCTACCAACCTGGGCACTGCAGGTGAGGCGGGCACAGCCTGACTCCTGGCATTTACGAAAAATGAAAAGCCATCAATCAGGTCAGTACCGGTCTTACTCCGCCTGTAAGAAATCACGACGCACAACTACAGAAACGTCAGATGAACATCCTGAACTCTGTGTTTTTAATTAAACTGATAGTTTAGATCCAGCCAAACCAGGTTTATTAGTATCAAAAAGGCTTTCTTTGGATGACACTTCCCGCTCCGATGCGATGGTTTATGACAAGGTCATAAACATTTGAAACCCCACATTTATAATGGAAACACTGACAACCCGAAGGGAGAGGCCCTAGAAACAAAAACGCTATTGTATTGAAAACGCATTTAAATAAAAAGCAAACACGTTAAGTTTTCCCCAAGAACCACGCTTGGTATATTAAATATACCGAATATTACCCACAAACACAGATGGACACATTCCCCTTTTCTACTGTCCAAAGCAATTACACCGCCCACATTCAATATCCTTTAACCGCAGCCTGCAAAGTACAGTACTGGCATAGGTTATTCAGTATCATCTGTAAAGTAACCTACGCCAGTTTTTAATGCACAACGGAAATCTGGTTTGCTCCCAGCTGCTGGTATAATAATTACTGTCCTATGGTTGCTAAGAGATACTCTGAATTTTTTTCCAAGACTACTAAAACATTTCTGTGCGCGCAGGCAAAAGGATGCTGGGTAAAGCAATAAAATGACTCCAGCTGTAGCTCTCCAGCAGAATTCAAAGCCAGATGACAGCTGTAGAGAAAATGAAAACCAGACTGAGCTTCTCTTCTCCTTCAAATTTTCTCTCCTTACTTCTCCCAGTTTGCCAGAGTTAAGTCTGGGAGAGAATTCAACATTGTTCTGCAAACATTGTTAAAAATGTTCTGCTCTAAGTAAGTTTAATGATTACACAGAAGGATGGATGAGAGACCACATTTCCGTTGCATCCCAGTTCTTGTATTTACTTCCCATGAGGCCTGAAAATCCGTTCTTTGATGCTAACCAACACAAGAAGCATTTAAATGTTTTTTCCTTTATTTTTTAATTGTGAATAAACGATACAGGTTTCAAAACCATCTGAATAACTTCCTTCTGCTTTAGCTATTTTTAAGACTGATGGAGCAACTATTTTCATATTTGGCAAAGAAACTCAATTATAGTCAGGTCCGTATTTCTGACAGGAACAGAAATATTACCTAGATTGCTCTGAATGTTTTATACAGTTTAAAGTAAAAAAATAAGCATTTAACATGCCTCTTTCTTCCAAGGCTGTTCTACTTGGATGTATACAGCATACTAAGAGGTTTTTAAAGATTCCAAGGAAGGAACTAATAACAGTAAACCACAAAGCATAACTGAGGAAATAAGAGAAAGATGGAGATGTAAATAGGCTGTTAGGGACACTGGTGAGAAAAAAAAAAAATAAAAATTTCCTCCTCTTTTTTGAATACCGCTCCACAAAAAAAAGAGAGTAATAAACCCAAAATAATATTATTAAATTTATTTTAAATGGATAATATCAACTAGAATTACTTTGAGTTCTAGAAACTTCACCTAGCCAATTTATTAAGTACACTAAATAGTGCTACTCTTTAGCGCTTTATCACATAGTGTTTTCTTCTCCATAAAAACAACACGGCGTCAAGGGTGAATCACTTCACATTTCCTTACAAATCATCATGTCGAGTTATTTCTGCAATATAAAAATTCTGCGAACCTTTTGTTAATAGACAAAATAAACTGAATGGTCACTAAATAGCGCATTTACAAAGAGTTCACTAAATAGCATAATTGCGAGGCGCGTGAACCGTTTCTGTCCTCCTTGCCTGCACGAGAACCACTTCAGATGCATGTAAGTTGCAGGCCTTTTCCCCTTCGTATTGACAAGAAGCCCAACGTACCTACTTCTGACAGAACAAGCCAAACTTTTTTCCTGCTTATAATTTACCGGTCTACAGTTTCCTTATGCCAGTAGTAAGAAACTCAAAAAGCCTAAGTGCTCCATTTCTTCGTATTTCAAATCCGTTAAAATGTGTTGGTAGCCTATAAATAACACCAGTATGGCTGAATCAACAAAACCTGACAGAAATGACAACTCAACTGCTCTATTTTTCAGAACTCAAGAGCAAGACGTACGCACTTCAGTACCAAAAACCCCCCAAAAAATACTTTTAAATGCATGAGCTCTAGATTTCATTTAGTTAGATTGTTAGATTTACTTCTGAGAAAAAATAAATATTCGGATTTTTACATTTTTTCAGTTAAGCTAGCTAAGTTCTAGAGCAGGAACTTTACATTTAGTAGAGGGAAAGAATCTGACCCAATCTTTGAACAAACAAAAAACTGACTTGGACAAGCTGCTTGTATACTGCATTCAAAATGCCTGGGTTTACACCAAAAAATCCAAACTTCCTACCAAAACAAATTCCCAGTGTGTATTTCCATATCAGTATATATGCATTCTCAGGATCCATTAACAAATGTTACAAGAAGTCAGATAGCTCGGCATTAACTCATCGGTGTATTTCTATTTGAAATTAATCTAGTAAGACTAAGGCTTATTTAACGATACAAACAATTTGCATACAATGTGTTCTTTAAACAACTAAGAAGTAATTGAAATCAGTTAAGCAACCTTTACAAGCAAGTGTGAACACCCTTAAGTGATTGTATTTTTTTAATACTAAGATTTAAACATATTTGTGAACAAATCTGAAGATCATCTTAAGTAGTTATAATGAAGTTACATCTTCTTAAAATGATAAATTTGATCCTCAGTAAGCAGAATGCTCTCTCTGAGATTTTATTTAAAGAATGTTAAAAAGTGTCCTGGTTTCAGGTGGGATAGAGTTAATTTTCTTTCTAGGAGCTGCTGTGCTTTGGATTTAGTATGGGAATGATGCTGATAGCAACAGCTGAAAGAATATGTGTGAAGTAATGTTTATGTTAGTCAAGGATTTTTTCAGCATCTCATAGAAGCTGAGAGGGAAACAGACAGGACAAGGTGGCCAAAGGACTATTCCATGCCACAGATGCCATGCTCTGTGTATAAATGGGGGTTGGCTGGGGGGCAGGGATCCGCGATGTCTGCTTGGGACAGGCTGGGCAACAGGTCATCGGGTGGCGAGAGCAACCTGTGTCCTATCACTTTATTTTGTATATTCTTTTACTAATGTTATTTTTCCTTTTCCATTATTGTTCTATTAAAATGTCTTTATCTCAATCCGCCAGGTTTTTTTGCCTCTGCTTTTCTCCCTCTTCTCCCTCCCCTACTGGGGGTGGTGGTGAGAAGGTGGCTGCGTGGTCCTAGTCGCTGCCTGGGGCTGAACCATGACACCAAGATACAACACAGCCAGCAAAATGCTGGCCTAGAAATCACAAGATAAGAGTTCCATTTTTGGATTTGCATTTAACAGTTGCACGTACAAGTTTTGGCCAGCCTCTATTTCTGCTTGCTACACCTATAAAATGTGCTAATACTTACTACAAGTAGGCACTGAGGTTTAACAGCAGTGCCACTGACGAGATCAGAAGACTGCGCGCTTTGATCTTCTTTGGATCATTTTATTTGCTCCCTGTAGCACCGAATACGACCGGCCAGTAAAATAACTTATGAAGCATGTTTTGCTTTCTTCATCACTAATCATCTTAATTTTTCAAAAAACACTGTTAATGAAATTTAGGTACAAACTACATACTATATTCATACTGCAAATATGCACTAAATGTAGGATTCCTGCTACATAAGATGGCTAAACAGCACAGGCAAAAGCACGCTGACAGCAGATGATACAACTGACAAAGACCTATTAACATTAATATTTTCAAACACACCTTGATTACATCCTGGGGACTTTACCTACCATACTAACTAATGAGGAAAGAAATGAAACTGAAGAATATCAATACACCTGATGGTTACTGCAGGGTATAGACAAAAATATAAGTGCATTAACCAACATGCTATGAAAAGTGTCGTGGTTTAGGCTGAAACCAGGCCAAAAGTAAGTGTGAAATAACCCTTTTCTCTTTTTGGTATTCTGCTGTTTTAGAAGCAACTTGTGACTACTTCATGTTTTTAATTAAATGGAGGAGCTCCACCGCTTCATCTTTTGTACTCCATTCCTTAGAGGTTACAAATTATAATTCTGGAAGATTGTTCTGATGAAAAACAAACATCCCATTGCCCTCATATCTAAGTGTTAACCTGCTCTTTATCTACAATGCCCTTGTATAGATATACTCCAAAACTTACCCAAAAATACTATTAGAGACTTGGGAAAACAGCTTATAGAATAAACATGGGGAAAAAAATACCATTAGGTCTTTTAAAGTATAGTGGGGTAGGAAGAAGGGGAAACAAGCCAACGTGACTCTTCAAATACATAATACATTATCTTTAAACAAAATTGTCATAGCAGTCTTTCAAGTTAAAAAACCCCAACAACTGGAGTATCAAGCTCCACTTACAACAAGGGGAAGGAATTAAGCATTTGGAGGAGAATGTACACCATTTGGTATTTCCAAGATATTCCTGATGACTAGACCTGGTGCCTGTAACTAAAATGCTGTAGCCTTTCTACACTAACATTCATAACCTTGCAATTACGGCTTCGTTAGCAATACATAAACCTGATTTAGATAAAGCACAGCTAAACCAGGGCTGTTTCAGCCTTCCCTGCATTTCTTTTATTTTCCCCATTCTGGTATTGTGATTGACAGTCAATTCTTGTACCATTCATTTTATTTTGGTATGCAGAGATATGGTAAGAGACTGGCTAGCCTTTTTCCCCCCTCTAGAAATCAGGTAATTCTTGCCATCTGTCCACAGCACGAGTCCACAATTAAGCAATGTGTGTAGCGGTGAAATCATGAAATATGTTATCCTGCCTCGAATGTAAGAGATAATTCTATCAGCAGTTTGCACCAAACAGAATTGTTTGTACCTGTAAGTATATATACAGAGAGTTTTTAAAAAAAGATTATTTATTTTTAAAAAATATATATATGTATTTATTTTTTAAAATATATATATAAAGTAAATCTACATCACCTATTTACATATCTAAATATATTGCCATTTACATCTATATAGATTAGATGATGTAAATACACTTTTCTTCACTTTCCCAACAACAAACTTTGTAAATATAAAGAATCATAGATATTTGCTTTAATTTTGGCATCCTTATATAGAAATGTAATAACTAGGCAGCATAATCAAGAGGTAATTAGTTTCCTCTAATCTCATTAGGCCTGTAGAAATTGCTCAATTATTAATCCTTGCAACAAAGCGTGTTTAAACAGGTCTTTTAAAAGCTGATTAAGGACTGCATTAACTCTGGAACACATTTCCTCCACCCTGTCAAAATCTCATTCCTATTTTAAGTCCAAAATATCTAATATTTACAGCAATTTTTCTTTAAAGTGCCTCAAAATAAAGCACTGCAAATAAAGAACAACAGGTGGCTGCACAGCCAACACTTACACAGAGATACATTTCTTCTACCATAAAATGGAAAGAAATGAGGAGACACTTCTGCATTGCCACTGCATTGCAGTATCCTTTCTAAATACTTGACTCTCAGTCTCCTGTCATGATTTGGTTCTCACCGATATCTTCAAAGTAGGCTGCTAATTTTCTTGATTTTTCTGTTGCAGAGGTTCTACGCTGCACCTATCTACACTGAGGAAGAATTCAATATTGCATAAGTGACAAAACTCTTTCCCTCAAGAAACCACTCAGGAACACTATCAGTTTTCTGAATAGTCACCAAGACCCCTGACTCAACTTGTTTCTATATCACATAATCACAGGGTTGGAAGGGACCTCTGGAGATCATCCAGTCCAACCCCCCTGCCAGAGCAGGGCCACCTTAGAGCAGGTGGCACAGGAAACCATCCAGGCGGGTTTTGAACGTCTCCATAGACGGAGACTCCACCACATCAACTTCATATTAATGTAAATACCTGCACTCTGAAAACTGAACCTATGTGTGAATAAAGCCAAGACTTTCCCTGAAACTGTAAACAGGGAAGAAGATATGACAAGCACACAGACACAAGTAGGTTTTTACTCAGTTATATTACAGCTATTTACTGTATATATGCATCCATAATATTTGTTTACACTGGCTTTTTAGCCATCCATGGATTCTTGGATGTGACCAGGCAGTGCTCCACATCAGTGCTACAGTACTTGATATGGTATTTGTGTAAAGCATTGTCACTCTGAAGCACAGTAGGAGGTAAGTTTTTACCTCTTATGCCATTATGACCTATAGAAATTGAACAATGCAAATATGGATCGATAAAAACTTGAATCTCAACAAGTGACTGCTTTATCTTCAGTACACTTTTAAAAATGATCTGAACTTCTGACCTTGTTTGGACTAGGTACTTTTAACTGTTAATCTCAGCATCTTTTCAACTCTAATCATATAACGTTAGAAGTGTCTATCCCTGCAGAGTGAAATCTAGGAAAACAAGCAGAATATGCATGTAAAAGGAGAGGGTTCCTGACCCCTCTTCCCCCGCCCCCGGAGAATATTTCTTGTTCCGGTGAGTTCAAAGAGGACACAGAACCTAGAATAGACATTGTAAACTTAAAAATTAAACTCTGGATTATTAATCATCCTATTGATTAAATATTGACTACTCGATTTAGGACAGATAACACTGTAAATCCTCTAGATAACTGTTCTGGAACTTATTTAATTAAACTGAATTTTGCTGTTGCTCTTGTTTTGCTTATTCTCATTAACGAAAACAAAAATTGAATGAAAACAATGAATTTCTTAAAAAAAAAAAAACCCTGCACAATTAATTTAAACCATTAAATACTCACTTGAAAGCAGTCTTCTGCCACTTCAACATCGTTTTGGGAGGGTGGATAACCTACAGAAAAGTAAAAAACACCAAACCAAAAGAGACAAGGTTATTTTCTTTTTCTTTACAGTTGACTGCTGCCATCAGTCCACACCATCCTTTAATATCGAGCTATGATGATATAAATATGGTTGTTTACTTTTTTAACCAGTAAATCACTGTATTTTAAGTTGATTTTAATAAATAGCATTCATTTCTACATTCCGTATTTTATATACTGAGTATTCCTAGCCACACCCCTCTCTCTTGCTCACACCTTTCTTGTAAAAACATTTTCAAAGTGTCATCAGAAGTCAGAAGCAAGGGAGCATATTCTTGTTAATGTAGCATTTTGAAAATTAAAGGTAGATACATTTGGTTGGCATGAATGCACACTGGGCTATATATTTTGCTATAAATCAGCACAAATTAGAACTGTGAGACCCTAAGAGAGAAAAGAACTCATATGTTGTCTAATCATTTCTCTTGCAGGGATATGGATGACCTCAGCACAATTCAAAAGAAGTCATTCTAGTATGCCAAAAAGCACTTCCCTTCAGAAACCTGTTTCTCCCTTTGCTAATATGGTAACACGCACTGAATCCCTAAACTTACAGCACAGAATATTTTGTTTAAATTTCTCCCTTTGAGTTACTTTTTTACAAGTCTGAAAGAGATGCTCTTTCCATTCAATAGACAACTGTTCTCTTCCCTCTCTCCCTTTCCCCATCCATCAATACACTTATATTTTCAGCTCAAAATCAAGGCTTGGCGATCATCAGCTTGCTCACTACTTTCCTTGAGGTCAGTGAAGCTCTGGAACCAGTTAGCCATATTACTATGAGAGTAAATTCTTTTACTGTCCCGTATAAACCTGCCCTCAGAACTACTTTGTCAGCTGTTAGTAAAGAATAAAGCAATTAGCTGAAAGTATGTGCAGATAAAAAGACAACTCAACGGGCCTCAAACCATTCGGCTTCATAGCTTATCCTCTAAGAACACAGAAGCTGTAACAAGCTGCTGAGAAGATGACCCAAGTAAGACACTTTAACACTCTAGCTTTCTCCATTTCTTCATCTCTAAAAACAAAGAGCCAATGCTTTATTGTATAGGGATGTTTTGGGGAATTACCTTATTGGTGTTTGTGAAACAATTTAAGACACTTGGATGAATGGCTCTTTAGAAATGCCAGAAGTAACACTTAAAAACTGTTAAGATCTCAATAAGATATAGATCAAGCCGCATCCTTAAATACTGTCAGCACATACTTGTGCAAAGTGCT
This sequence comes from Rhinoptilus africanus, assembly GCA_013400135.1. NCBI lineage: Eukaryota > Metazoa > Chordata > Aves > Charadriiformes > Glareolidae > Rhinoptilus > Rhinoptilus africanus. Next base: position 241,742 of record VXBO01007958.1, read on the forward strand.
TTGCCTTATTTACTAAAGGCCCAACAGATGCTCCCCCTCCCCACCAACCCCTTTCACCTGAAATACATACCTTGAGAAATATCCTCTACTGCTCTCCGAATACCTCTGTCAAATGCTCTTGCATCAGCAGGACTCTGAAATGTGAGGCCAAACTTTTTGTCATCAATCTTCCAGTGGTAAAAAGTAGGAGTAACTTTGTTGTAAACGAGGTCCTTCTTTAATGTGCATTCCAAGACCACCTTCCAGAAAGAAGACAGGGGGAAAAGATATCACTTACTCACATATCAAATTTGAGAATAAAATGTAGTCTTCATGAATCACCTGAAAAACATACATCGTAAGAGCAGATAAAAGCCTCTGCTTAAATTTCTTCCTATTACAAGGATGTCATTTTAACTTTGTTTCCATTATGGCCAAATCATTCCCCAACAGTCGCTGACAGGTGATATGGGTTAAAGACACTATTTACGTTCTGATTGAATCTTCTCAGCCCCAAAGTATCTTCTGTGAGTACAGACCTGCTAGATGTCCAGCAAATTAAACAGGCCACACTCCGAAAAAACGTTACTGTATCACTGGGAATTTTATTAGTGGAATTTTTGAGCCCTGGACTAACTTTACACTGCTTTCAGGCGATACCAGCTTTCTCCCAGGAAGGCTACTACACCAGAGATAACAAGACAGGAGAATTGTTTTAAAAACTGAAATTAACCAAAACTAGAATCTTTTTATATGTATTACTGCCTGTACCTAGACACAAATATATTTATGGCTCATGTTCAACTATAATGAAAACAGTAATGAGGAATAACACAATCATTTGGCTAAAAACCAATTACAGGTATAAATGCACGTTCAGTTATGAAGCAAAGTCGCAGTCTTCACATCATTTCCCCACTTCAAGTTAGCTATTTTTTTAAGATATATTTGCTTATTTAATTTACCTACCAAAATTATTGTATGCAACATTGTTACACTGAATGTTTCTTGATTAAAAAAGAAAGTCCAAGGTGAACAAGAGAGTACGGCAGGGCATGTACTGATCTGCTCCTGGCGCACAAGGTATAATAAAATGCAAAGCAAGACAACCTGTATCTCTGTACTACTACCAGATTCTGAAAACCTGTACTGAGAGGTGAATGAGGAATTTTAATTTTCTGTCAGTCATTTCAACACTCATCTATTTTCAGAATTTCCATATTTAATTTTGTTACATATGCAGCTCTTCGAGGGAAAAAAAAAATTCTTTACAGCATGTGGAAAAATTACCTTAATTATAAACATAAAAAGTTTGCCAGATTACTCTTACGTATCCTTTGTGTTCTTCCTCTCCATTCCTTGTCTAATTATTACCTAGGCAAAGAGGTTTTTTTCCTCCTGCCCTTCAGTATTTATTCCCCATACCCTACACCCCACCACTAACCATCTTGAGTTTTACTGCCTTTTAGCTCTGTCTCTACAAGGGTGACATTCTTTCCACACACATGAAGCCTTTGAGCATTAATTTTGTTGCTCCACCCTGAATTCCCTAAGTGGTCAACAATATGTAGATACAACTGTGTACAAGAAAGCACAGGAAGGAATCTAACTACTTGCTGTAGATGCAGAAGAAAAGGTGCAGCAAAAAAAAGTATCATTCTGCAGTCTAAGATGAATTAAAACATCCTTTGTTCCTTTTGATGATTTTAACTCCTTTTCAGGAGGAAGGGAGTTTAAAAAGGAAGATTTCTCACATCACTGCGTTTTCTAGGTCTGTGCGCACTTTTGGGGGTTCTCTACTATATTAAACACCAACTATGTTCACACTCTATTTTGTGTGCAGTTTCACACAAAGTAACAACCAAAAGTACTGCAAGACTCATTTTATAGCATCTCAGTGAACACCTGCTCTCAAAGGACTTAATCTAGATTACTTTATGCTGAAAATTCATAGCTGGATGACAAATATTTTTACAAAACAGTAACACCGGAGATAAACTATTGGAGTGAACTCCAGTCATAGAAGCCATCCCACCATGTCCCCGTAATGCCAGTAAGATCACAGCAGGTGTGCGTGCGTCTCTAACTCCTGTTCTTTATTCCCCATGCTACGTGCATTTGCATAGAGGTATTTAAGTTGGGCCCCTGATGAAGCTGCCTTACTGGCTGGAGTGGCTGGAATTCCTTTGTGCTGCTGCACTCCAGGTGCTCTCCTGCTGACCTGTGATCTGGCTCCAGGCTCTGGGCATCTATTGCTGGCACTGGCATCAAACTGGCAGCACTGGGATGGACTGAGGTTCCCCTCCCTCGGCAGCTTTTGTTTAAAGCCCTCTTCAAAGTGGCCTGGGTACCAAGCAGCACCACCTGAGCACACTCCTGCTACACAGCATGTGGCCCCACTCCCGACATCACCCTGTGATGGGATTATTATTCTGGGTGTGATTTTTTTTTTTCCCAATTCAAAAAGAAAGATGAAGTAAGGACTGTACTACAGCCCATCAGAATCAATCTTTTATCAAACTTTAAAGCCAATTAAAAAAGTAAAGAATAAATTTTTTTGAGAAGCAGGTTTTTAGAAGAGAACAGTATTTATAATCAGTTTCAGCTTTGTATCTCTCCCTTTACAAAATTACCTGTTCTTCAAAAGAAAGATTTAAAACTTTTATTTGTCACTCTTGACAAAATATACTAGCCTTTTCTTTTTTTTTCACCTTTACCTTCAGTAAATACTTGCATGGCAAAGGACTGGTGAAGAGACCAGAAGAGAAAAGTCTACTAGACTTCATTTAAGAATGTAAAATTCAGCAAAGCTTGAAAAAGCTTGAGCCTAATGTATGTTTAGCACTACTGCTGTTAGGCGAGAAGAGAGCTACTGTAAACACACTAAAAGAGAGCAGCAGACCTGACCAGGTTAGGAGGGAGCACAACTGTTCCAAGCAGACCGGCTGGAGCCAGATCTAGGAAGGCGAGTTATAATAAAGGAGGAAACATGTAATTATATCAAAGTCTTCACGAAATACCCTTACATTCCAACGCAGATCTAAACAATCTGAGCAAACTAGCAGGGAGCATTCCCTCTCCTAAATGAATCCAACGGTGACACCACTTTGATTTTCTTATCAGATAACTAGGATGCTTTTTGTGAACCCCATGAGATGTTTTTAATAGCTCAGTACTGCACAAAAATTTTGTAAGTTCTACATGTAGCCTGAAGCTGGACCATTAAAGGGCTGACAGCAATCCAGCTCTCGGGTATATAAAGAAACGCTGAGAGCCCCCCCAAACAAGGAACTTCAATACTGTGATGTTGAGTCCCAAAGTATTTAATTTATACAGCTGACTTACAGACTGAGATCTACAGTCCTGATCACATGCCCACATGCCCTATAAAATATATGGAGAGATCTGGCACAGCGCAATTGCAAGGCACTGTCAGAGCAGTACCTGGAGAAGCAGCAACTGAAGCCAGTTTACATGAAACAATAAGAGAAGAGATAAAAGACCTCTCATTCTTTTTGAGTATAACCATTTAAGAAGCATGTGGAAGATCCCTCCATCAAATACCTCTCCTATGGATTTCAAGTTGCTCTGGAGTAAGTTCCACCTTTCCACCGACACATAGGTTGAACTGGAAATTGCATTTCTGGAATTATGTTTCCCATGCATCTTAGGTAAAGGTCATAGATACGAATTCCATTTGCTCTCTAACCTGAGGTATTTCAAAACCCATGCTTCCCTGTGTCCCAGAAAAGCACTCAAAGTTTCACGCTATAGGGTTTCCAGGGTAAAGGAATTTCTGTACCTTTTCTGGAAGCTAGGCCAGTTCACAAAATAAACATTTACTGGCCAGATGAAATAGAAATATAATCTAGTTATAAAGGTATATTAACAGTGCGTAATGTGACTGGGGGGGAGGGGGAAAGACTCCATTTGTAAGGATCACTTCCTTTATTTGAGGAAGGTGCTGTTGCACACTGTGCAATTTTGTTGTTAATTCATTATGCTGTAGCTCTTGCTTGTACGTGCATTATTTGAAGTCTGAGGAAATACACACATACACAGCTAAATTCTACTCCACTACCAGAGCACCACGGGCTTTACGGTATTCTTCTCACAGCCTAAATCGGCATTTTTACTTAGCTGAGCTTTATTCATAGATGCTCTTCCCAGCTGCATTTCTTGCACCTTTTACCCTGTGTTTTTGAGGGGCTGACTGCCAACGGCAACTTCCTAAAACTGCAGCAAGATCCAAATCTGCCCTGACAGACCAGTAGGTCGCATTTGGGGCAGGAGGGCGGGAAAGATGGACACAGGACAGGACACACAATAAAATGGGTGCAAAAAAAAAGAAGAGACAAAACAAACGAAAAAATGCGTTCAATGCAATAAAGGCTTGGAAAACCTATTCATACTAATGTAAGCTAGATTTTGGACAGGAAGAGAAGCAGGTACGTTCAAGCCTTCTACCAGAAGTGGAAACGAAAGAAGGCTTGCGCAGGGGAAGCAGGAGAGAGAGTGCAAACAGATCAGGACGCTGATGGCTGCCACGTTTTCATACGCATGCAGGAGAAACATTAAACCAGCCTTCAGTTCTGAGCATTTTATTACCCTCGGATTCCGAAGGCAAAAGCTGTGAATACCGAAAGTATTAAGAATTAAGAGAAAATTGTCAAGTATTTTGAAATGCAATTAAGCTTCTCAAAACCAGCCTCAATAAGGCTAAAAAAAGTTCTAAAGGGAACTACTGCAAAGTGAGGAAGGAACTGCAGGTGCACATAGCTGTGCGGGAACACAGGGTACTCTGCTAATAGCACTACGCCTCGCTGAAACAACTGAGTCAGCACAATTTCTATTTATATGCCCTCTTCCTTCAACAGCCAGAGTCAAGGCAGAAAACTCAGCAGTCCCTGCCTCCAGGGAGAAATTGGTCTGCTTGAGAAAGAATCAGCGGTATGGTGTAAGAAGTAATTCTACCTTTTAAGCTTACACAGGAGTTGTAAATAATCGGCAGAAAATAGTAAGTTCTCAATAAAGTCATTTAGATGGAGGTTTTGCACTTTCCCCACTTCTCTTTGTTTCCACAGTAAGATACTCCCCTTAGAAACCTCTCTGGCACAGAAGAAACCAAGCGAGCCTTTGGAAGCCAATTTTGTCTTCCATAGTCTGTACATAGAAACAGCTGAGATCCTAAAGCACAGGCTTGCTTTTGCGAGGCTAACTTTTGTGATGCTATTTAAGACAAGTTTATTACTAGTATTTTGTTTAATGTAGCTGCTAAACCAGATCCATTTTTAGACCAGTCAACTTCACGCTTTCTTCCAATACAAAAGTTGTTTTCATGTAAAATGGCTACTTTTTGTCATAGCTAAATTCCACAACTAACCCAATCATTACTGAGTAATTCATTCCGATTCTGTGTTTTTAACAAGTTGTTTCATTTTCCAGCACTCCTGTTAAACACTGTATCATTGGTACATAAACAGGTTAACAAGATTTATATTTAACCCTCCGCTGGAAAAAGAACTGAATAGCAAGACATTTCCCCAAATGGATGGGAATCTGTAATGAAAAAAAAAAAAACTTTTTAAAGTTTCTAAGAGATCAACACGATTAATTCCAGAAACGCATAACATTACACCTAAAACAAATAATTGGCTCTTTAGGTACATAAGCATTGATATGGATGAAAGCTCAGCAACAGCATTAGACTGAGACTATGAATTTACTTTCTAGTCTAGAAGCAACAATAAGCCAACATCTATTCTGAGGTCCTGTGTAGTTTTAATAGCAACACCGAATGGATGTAAATTGTTACCGTTTTATCCCTGAGTCGTTCTCCATGGATAAGAAAATCAGCACAGCTATTCTCTTCCTGGGGAATGACTTTGAAGACTGTGACACAGCTTAGTCCACCCCCTCCGAGTGGTAACCATCCACCACTTGAGTCATCCCGGGTCATCACCACAGCTCGCACTCGTGCATAACTATTACTGGAAGAGATGCAAAAGAAGGAATTAGTTTTCCATAAATGTAAACCAGCTAAGTCTAGTTAAAAACAAAAGAAAACAAGATAAACCCACAACCAAGATCATGATAATTAACATCGTGGAGGTTCAGTCACCACTTCCATAACAGTCAGCCAGAAGAAACCAATCTAAGACGACCCTCTAAAAAAATGGTTCTCTGGGCTTTTATGCCTTCATTAGGACTTCTTGGAGCTTACATGTGATTCCTTGTAAAGAAACTTAACCAGACAATATAGTTCCTCATAGTCAAAACCGATATTCTTCTAAAAAGCTTTACAGTCAGTGACCTAGCTAGAGAGGGCCAGGGGTGGGAAAAAGAGTAAGAATCAACTCCCGATTTATTTTCGACTAATCATGAAGCCAGTCAGCCACCATGAAATTGCACAGAAAAGAGAACAAGAAAGCAGAAAGAGGTCAGGCCTTCTGCCACTGAGATCTAAACAAGAACAGGCTTCTCCCCAGAAACCCCACTCCCCTTCCTCCCTCCCTCCCTCCTCCCCACACACACAACCCGTCCTTTGCAAGGCCAGGTCAGGACACACACGCTGTGGGGTTCGACAACAGAACCAGTTACAGCTACTTAAAACCTACTATTTGCAGCATCTACTAGCTGGTTCTTGCCTGTCTTCGCAGTGTGTGGAAAATTACTTGCATTTTACAATTTAACAGCTTTTTCCATCATTTAGCATTTTTATAAAATAAACAAATAGTTATCACTTCATCACTTAAAAGCCAAATTCCTTTTTCAGAGTCTCAGAAAAAGAGGTTTTGTTGATCTTTTCTCTCACAGCTTTTATTTATTTCTTTTAAATTAAATGATGTGCCTTAGTTTTGGTTATGAATTTGCTGCTCCATCAGTTGGAAAACCCCCATGGTTTACCAAGGAAGTTATAAGATCCTATATTTGAAGTATGATTTACTGCATGAAGGTAATAGTGCATGAATGAGTATTCCGACCCTTCAAAAGAAATAAGCTTCATAATATCTTTTGCAACATATTTCTGATTGAGGGTTTAAGTACTTATGCTAGTTAGCATTAGTGATGTCAAATTTAAGGACTGAACAGGAAATTAGAAGAGGACAAAGTTGCTCCTTCTGTACCAAATTATTTGTGATACAACCATTCACCAAACTGTTGTATTTTAAAAATACCACAGCTCCATCCCCCCACTAATGTCCCAAAATAAGAGAAGGTAGGCTTTTTTGCGTAATTAATATATTACGTTCTCACACACACATATGATTCACACATATGATTCACTTTTATATATATATAAAGAATTTTGCTGCAAGCATCTAAAGCTTAAATACATAACGGTTTGCAAAATGGGAAATAAAATAAGACTATCCAATTTTAGCTTACAGGCAAGTGAATTTCTTCAGAGACTGTTTGCGCCCCTCCTCCCCCCAGCAAAAAAACCAGCCTCCTCCTCCCCCTAAACCTCATAGTTAAAATGACAGTTCAGTCAATGTTTATCATCATTTCTGTACCAACATCTTTCAGTGACTCCTCCCACACATCAGACAAATATTATCAAGAAAAATCCAATCCTTCATTGTATGCATCTATCAATTCTAATATCTGCAAATGAAAATGGCTATATTTTGATGCTTAATAATACTGAAAGTTGAATCAGTCGTTGGTCTCTATCACTGCATTTCACTCAGAGATAAGTTCAGATTGTAGCTGTACACTTAAGACACAAGTAGTCATTTGTCTCTTGTTCCTCTCAGGTGAAGAACCTTTTCTGACCAACTGAGGACACCAGGACTTTCCTCTGAAACAGTGAGAAACACAATGCACTAACTGGTTAAACCTACACACTCTTTGCTAGTCTCCATTCAAGCGAATCACAAATTTAGCTTTAAAGTTATTCATTCTATAACTTTCATTGTAGATCTGAATTAGAGCTTCCTTTTGGATACCAACAGATTGCAGCAAGAACTCGGTTAAGCATCATTTTGAGATACCACAGAACTTCACTCAGGCTACATGAGAAAACTTGAACTAAAACAGATTAATTTTTTTTTTTTTAAATGAAAATTTACACTCTGCATCCATTTTATTTCTAAGAATGGTTAAGGAGAAGCAAAGATGGCTGATACGTATCATACCTCAATGGCTTAGCTACTTCCATTTGTCAGATGTCTTCTGTCAGTGTTGAGCTTTTTTCCCCCCTCCTTCCCTATGCCGAGACGCCTAGTCTGGTCTACTTAATAAACATGTTCTGCTTCCATGTTTTCTATTCTTTAAACTGTTTTAAACAGCATTTATCCTTTCAAATATTTCAGAAACTACTTTCAAACACACTGCATTAGTGAAGAGCAAAAGTGAAAGTCCCCAACAGGTAATATTTAATGAACAACCTCTTAAATTAAAACATAAGAGTTCTTCCAACTGCCCTCCCTGTAAATTAACTAGACAAATTCATTACTGTACTTGCAATAAAGCCAAAGACTATGAAGAGATTGCTTAGTTTCATGTTGTTGCTTGGTTTTGAATATTATTTTTTACATTTTAAAGGAACTCACAATTGGTAATGACAGCTATTTTTAGTAACAATACAAAGATGGTGTGCAATTAGCCGCAAAGGAGCAGCAGGACTCAGAACGATTTCCATTTCCAGAATCCTCTGCAAACAAAACAGCATCTGCCTGTCACACTACTGGTGCTACAGAGATGCAAGAAATCTAGGCATTTCGGTAAGCGTCTACTTAGGGGAATTTTAGAACAAATTGCTAAAATGCTGGTGTAGTTTAGCTGTGGGAAAGAGGACAAACAAGGCGCCACTACTCCAGCCTGACATTTTCACCTACTCTTGCATGTTTAGCAGATCTATCAGGAATTCTCGAACAAAAGAAAACCCAACAAAGATGGAAACCAGTTAAACACTGCTGTTAGGAAACCTTTTACTAGAGGTACCACCACAAGCACAGGAAACTTACCATGAAGAGCAGCACTGCAAGAACAGTCCAAAACCTACTGTATCACATCCAACCTTGCCTGAGACCCCCTGATTTTGGTTGTAGCCACTGGAAACCCTTGAGGCAGAGCAAGGTTTACAGGAAAAGCCAAATGGGATTCTGCCCACAGGAGCACGCTGCTTCCCAAGAGCCAGTGCTGAGCACCAGGGAAGACTGGGGACAACCACACTGGAATCCAAGACTAATTCCTAACAATTATGGAAACGGATCTTCTTTAACAGACAAGTGCCTCGGTTAAGGAGATGAGGGTATGGTATTCTCATGTGATTACAGCAAGTTATAAATTCTAATGAAGAAGGTAAAAAAAAAAAAAAAGAAATAAGTTACCTAGAGAGTGATTTTCTCCTAGTAGTTAAGAGCTACTGAAGAGTACAGCCCATGCCTGAACTGCATACCTACTAAACTTGAAAGGAAGTGATTTTAAGATAGCATAGCATACTGTGTAAAGTTTCATACTGAAAATATTAGAAAATGAAGATGACTCTGCACCAAAATCAAAAACTGGAGTGGGGTGAACTAAAAAGTCTGAGAGCACGGGGGGCAGAACCAAAGGGCTACAAAACCCAAGTAGACAGGAAAGATATAAAAGTTATGGTCCTTGCCTGCTATCAACTTTATTTTTAAGAACATGAACCACTAAAATCAGACCACAGGTTTTAAAGACTCTCCAAAAGCTGTCTGTTTTTACCCTTGTAATGCTCTTGGGTTCTAACTGACTTATGACCTGGATGACCAAACGGTCATTCAAGCCCAGGAGGCCCTCCATTGACCTCCACAGGCCAGGACCTTCAGCTCAGCAACTCATGAACTCTTTCTGGTGGCTGGGGGAGGGACATAACTGTAATTTTGTCACTATGCTTGAGGGGGTTTTTTTTATAAAAAAAATAAATTCTTTTTATAATTTGAGGTATTTCATATGTCTAATATCAAGCCAATTAAAGATACCAAATGTTATTACAACATTTGTCCTTTCTTCCATTAACGATCCAAAGAGAATGAAGGTTAAGAATTTTCTGCCAAAATATTTTTCCCAGAGAAAAGGGGAAGAGATGTTGAAGGAGGAGGAAAAAAAAAAAAGGCAGCTATCTTGTTGCATTACATTTATTTTAACCCAATTTCAACAGTATACAAATCTTCCCTCTCCTAGATTCCTATTAAACATTACCATTCTTTTATTTGTATTGCATCTTGCACATTTCTGTTTTCATACAGGACTGAAAAATACTAACAGTGATCTCAGAAGTGTTTGTTAAGACAACTGAACTGCAATTGCAAATTTTTTTTCAGTACTGTACAGCTACCACTATCACCATCAAGAAACCTGGATCTTCAAGTGGAATTATAGACTGAACTATACAGGAAACTGACCCCTCCTAGCTTTGGTAGTTTTTAGCATTATGGTTTCTGCCAAAGCTGGAAAGCAGATCTGCAGAAAAGGACTTCAGGTGGACACCAAGTTAAACACGAGCCAGCAATCTGCCCTTGAAACGAAGGGGGCCAATGGTGTCCCGGGCTGCATTAGGAGAAGGATTGCCAGCAGGTCGAGGGAGGTGATCCTTCCCCTCTAACTCAGCACTGGTGAGGGCACACCTGGAGTGCTGTGTCCAGTGCTGGGCTCCCCAGTACAAGAGAGAGGTGGAGCTACTGGAGGGAGTCCAGCAAAGGCCACTAAGATGGTTATGGAACTGAAGCATCTGTCTTATGGCTGAGAGAGCTGGGGCTGTTTACCCTGGAGAAGAGAAGACTTGGGGGTTTCTTATCAACATATATAAATACCTGACGGGAGGGTACAAAGAGGATGGAGCCAGGCTCTTTTCAGTGGTGCCCACTCATGGGACCAGAGGCACTGGGCACAAACTGAACCACAGGAGGTTCCACTGGAACATCAGGAACCACTTTTTCACTGTGAAGATGCCTGAGCACTGGCACAGGTTGCCCAGAGAAGTTGTGGAGTCTCCATCCTTGCAGATATTCAAAAGCTGCATGGACATGGTCCTGGGCAACATGCTCTAGGTGTCTATCTCCCTCCTTGAGCAGGGGGAGATGGATAAGATGACCTCCAGAGATCCCTTCCAACCTCAATTATTCTGTGATTCTTTTATTTATTTAATATCATATTTCAAAGCATAGCAATTTCAATAAAATACAACTTGATAAATATAACTAATACGAGTTAATTTATGAGAATTCATGAGACTTTCAAGTAAGAGTTGTCACTGTGCACAACTGCTATTTAAACACTTCTGACAAGGCTAAGGAAAAAAAAACCCCGTCATTCTGAATTCTGAAAAATCGTGACACACTCTGCTATGAAATTACACTATATTTGCTGGCACGCAAGCAGCAGCTCCAGGCTGATCTCCGAATGTGAACTGGTCATGGATCAAGGCTCTTTACCTTTGACTGGTACTTTACACACGTACTTTAACCCCTCCAGCTCCTGGTGCAATATCCTTAAGTGTTTGCAGCCTCACCCCAAGAGCATACATGAACCACACTTGGCTTTTTATGGTTCTTATTATCCAAACAGCTTAGCAGAAGATTTTACAATTCCCAGCTAGAGAAGTGTTCATAAGTATGTGCATGCCTGGAGTACCAAAAGGTAATGCCAAACCACTGAGCTAAAGTCTCTTTTACTTGCAGATAATATTTGTCGAGTACTGACTCAATTCAGAAAAAAAAATAATTAATTTCACCCGTATCACACAACCACATCGGTACGCTGCTGCTGCTATAAAGCCCTTTGTTACTAAAGGTTTAGAGAATGACTGGCACAAAACAGTAATGACTTATCTACAACAGAAGGAGATGCAAATATAGCACCAGTACTAAAGATGACACAACTCACATGAAGAAAATATATGACAAAAAATCCTATTAATTTTTATGAAAAGGAAACTGCTGTATATAAATTTTTTGCCACAACAACTACTGTATGAGACTCTGCCTGACATGACTGTTACCCTTCTCCTCTCAAAATTACACCAGCAAAGCAGAATATACACCAAACTATTATACTAGTAGAAGGCAAAACTTTGCAGATTTCCTCCTTTAAGAGAGAGGCAAAAGGTATTCTTCACAGTAAAGAGAGGAGGTACCAGCATCCATGCCTGACTACTATGTCTAGGAGATTTATTTTTGTGAGGAGCTTGGCAAGAAAAGATATGGATTTCCAGGAGGAAATACAGACAAATGCTTACATTTGGGATACTGGTACCCACGCTGATTTACAAAGAGCTCTGGACTTTGCCAAAAAAACCTGAATGGGACATTCCTGGTCGAACAAAAAAAAAAAAAAACAAACCCAAAAAACCCCCACACAAAAACGCCCAACTCAAAACCACCAAAAACCCCTTCCAGAAAACTGAACTACCAAGCAAAATGGCTTGAACTCAAAATGGCAGAAAGGAAAAGCTACATGGGAAACTGTATTATGTAAGGAGGGGATAACTGGTATCCTGAAAGAGCCAAAAATACTTGATTACACAATTATTCTTTACCAGGACATGCTTTTTTTTT
>VXBO01007958.1:254278-281246 GCA_013400135.1 Rhinoptilus africanus
TTTTTTTAAAAAAAAAGGTGTTTGACAGTGCAAAAGGGAAAATGAGACACACATGAACAAGTGTCCGAAGTGGGAAACTGTAAGAACACTACACCGTTGTTATGAAGTGTTCTCTTGGACACAACAGCAGAAAAAAATTAACAAACCAAACCCCTGCAAAAAATAGCAGCACGAGAACCACATCTCTATTTGAACACAGACAGCTTAAGATTTCTGACCATGTAAAGCAACTGATGCTGCAAGGTAGAATGGCTACCACCTCGAGACTTTTTGCAAAGCACAAGAGCACATGAAGAACAGAGAAGCTGTTAAAAAGATCTGAAAACACGAAGTAGATATTTGACATTTCTGTGAATAACATGTTAGCCCTGCTCCCCAGTGTCTCCTCTTGTTTAATAAATTCAGCTAGTTTCTATTACTTCTGTATGTCATCCATGAGGATCAGTTATATAAAGTAATATTTTAGCAGATTAAAGGAGATCATGACACATACTTGGGTTCCACCTCTTTTAAAGAAACCGCCTTCTGGACACCTACATTTTCATAATAGCATGGATTCTACAAACCTGTATGGTCAAGGCATATTAATTAGAAAATTGCAACTGATATCAAATACATAAGCAAACAAAAAAACAAAGCAAATTTTTTTCCCTACCCTTCCCCACAGAAGTTAAAAAGAACCAAAAAGATGGGTCAACAGGTTTTGGACACGTGGAACAGACCTAAGAAAACAATGTATAGTATGTAGTTCCCCTTTGTAAGAGTTGGTGAGGCTGGCTGGACACGGAAGATGTGTTTTAATGACTTCCACAGCTGTCTGCTTAACAACAGAGGACTCCTGGATAAAATTCCATCCAATTTTAGGCAGATGGGATAACAGATTTTGAGTGGCCAGATCCTGCTACTCATATGCCCCCCAAGCTTGATGAGAATCCTCCAGAAAACCCTACATTTGCCTCATTTTTATGAGGTGACATCCATGAACTCCAGAAATGTCTACTCCCCACCTCAGCCCAGCTTCTCTCTTTATATATTCCCATAATTTTTCCTTCCTCCTTACCCCAGAATTTCTGAAGATCCACATGAATCTCTTTACTCCATTTATAGAACAGAAGTGTCTGTACCTCTTCTAATTTTGTGAGATCAGTATTTATTTTTTATCAAGTAGCAATCAAGCTACTGGGTACTGAATGCCACATATTAACTGTGACTTGCTTACCATAGAAACATGCAGATAAAGATTAAAAACCCCACAAATAAAACAAAAGAAAGTTAATTTTTTTAGATAAGAAAGGGTACCATTTCTTTCCAAACTTGCAAAAACAGAGGAATGTCTAAAGAAACGATGGAAGACAGGCTTTTAATTTTCTTGGACACTTCAGCAAACTTAGGACACGCCTAAGGCAGATTCCACTGAAACTAAGACAACTTGACACTTCCAGTAAGTGTCATTAGACAACATCCATCCAGTCTAGAAGGAAATTTTTTAGTCCTTTTAAAAAATGAAGCTTACAGATTCAGTCGTACCTTTTATTTTCCTTGGACTAGCAATGATTACTACAGTTTATGATACATATTTTAAGGAAAGTTTTTCAGCTAACAGTTATATCTGAGCAAGTCAGAGCTCTCTCTTCTCTCAGGGCCATTTTTGTCCACTCTTACATATTCACAAAGTCCCTGAGCTTTGCTCAAATATGCAAGTACAATTAGATCACCCTCATTGTCAAAGCTATTAATCATCTAGTCATCAAGATGAAGGACAGCAGGACCCTGGAGACCCTGTTAACAGGAGATGCGAGTGCATTAATCAACAAGTCATTTTGTAATAAAGTTCTTGACCACTAAAATAAGGTGAAGGTAACTAATATATTCAAAGACGACCATAGTAAGATCCCTTATGAACAATTTTAGCTACTCTAAGAAGGTATGACAGACTGTAATGAACATGTTATTTTCAAACAAGCACCTATGTACTTTTTATTCCACTGCTCCTTGCATTTAAGAGTAGTGCTGCACAAACTGCCACGGTGCTGCTATTCTCCTCCTAACACACCTAGGAACTGATTTAGCAAAATAAAGGACAAACCACACAGACCCTGCTATACTTTCTCTAATGCATCAGAAAACACTGTCTCAGATTTTATGTTTACTATGTCTGAATTTCTTTCAGCTTGACCTGGACACTACACTGTTTGGGACAGGGACTATCTGTAATAAGTGTAATTCAATCAAGACCTGAGTGCATAATGGTATACAGTATAGGGAGTTTAACTGGTGAGCTACTACATACTCTTTTGGCAATACATTTATGGAAGAAAACAACATCAGTCCTACTCAGTTCACTCACCTCAAGCAACACTGGGTATTAGGTAGGCAATGACAACATTTAAATTTTAATCTTGTCACATTAAAACAAATTTATAAAAGGTTCAGATCATTCCTGGCATGCATTTCCCACTCAGTCTGTACTAAAAGGGAACAGAACCTGAAACCAAATAAAGCATATCCACACTTATAAAAATAATCTTTCTTTGACCACCTTGCTGAGCTGTGAGATTGCTGATGAAAGTTGTATAGGAAATAGTGTTTTAAAACTATGTGAATTAAAGCTGTAATATCTTGTGTTGCTATTGTCAAATCTAAAGACTGTCTCAATGCTTACACTGATTAAAGGGGCTTTAACCTGCCCATATGAAAGTGATCTTGTAAACTAAATTATATTCCAGGAAAATCCCTAATGATAAACGTAGTAAGAAAATGATTTAATGATTTAACGTAGTAAGAAAACAACAAACATCCAAAAGGATGTTTTAAACCTGCATAAATGAACAAATCATAAATGTCCACACTAACAAAACAGAAAGACTACAAGCCCAACTGCAAAATGCTTAACAAATAGCACCAAAATCAGAGCAAAAAAAGAAAATCTGGACGAGCCTTAAGGAAGACAGCTCGTGAACTCACATATCTAGTTAAAAGGTCTATGTTCAGTGACCAAAAGAAAACTACTATTCCCTCACTATGCCGCACGACACTTTGTGGTTTGAATCAGTCTTTCTGTAGCTTTAACAAGCCATGAATATTTGGGATAGAGGAAAAACTGAGACAGACAAGTGAAAGACAAATGCAAAGACTTCTGTTACATTAATCCATCAAAGGAGAGGAAACAGAAGATTAACAAGATTACACAAGATGTTTTAATGGTATGCCCTTCATACTTGCAATATGTCAGCATGAACAATGTGACTTACCCAGCCAATATATAACTATGATCTATGTTTGATAATCTCAGCAATAATTAGCATCCTAGCCAGCAGTCTCAAGCACAGAAATAAGTGATACACAAGTCCTAAGGTCAGAGAACATAGGAATGTAAATAGTGCATCAAAAACCTGTAACTAAGCCTTGTTAACTCTTTCTCTTGTTTTATTTGTGGGCTTTTTCATCTTTATCTGCATGTTTCTATGGCAAGCAAGTCACAGTTAATACATGGCATCAGTATCCAGTAGCTTGATTGCTACTCGATAAGAAATAAGTAGTGATTTCACAAAACATTCGCTGCTCCAACTACTGCTAAAGTAACACCTTTCACAAGTTTTCACAAAAAGCTGTGTGTAACCAAGACAGAGCAAGTAACAGACTGAAAGGCCTCTCAGCTCGGAAGGAAGACCATGTAAATTGTATCATTTGCTGCTGTTCCAGAAGACAAGTTTATAAACTTGTAACCAAGTGCACAGAAAAAGATAAAATGTAACAATATGTAACAAAACAAAGTAAAACTACATTCACATTTCATAAATAATAGCTAGTCATGTGAACTCCTACATGACCTCTGAATCTCTCAGTCTACTCTAACTCAAAAGGGATCCAACAAGACAGATTTTCCTCATTTTGTCAACAACAAAGTCCTAAACAAAAGGTTACAACGCTGAGATCATGAGATGATTTAGTATTATGATTACATCTTGTTGCTTCCTCTTTGGACTTTTCAACACCATTAACACCATTAAAAGTTACGGGTCTGGGGTGGGACTTCACCATAAGGAGGAAGTTCTAAAAACGGTGCTGGAGATAGCCAAGGCAAACTGCACAAAATATACGATTGCAGTATCAAGAAAGCAAGTGCAACACGACACAATGCAAAGCTTAAAACAACTTTTAGACAGTAGAATCCAAGCAAGGAATAAAAGAAAGGTCTTTCTGCTTCAGACAACCTATGAGACAAAAAATGCCATGTAGGAACAATTAGGCAGATTTTTTTGGTGCAGCTCTGACATCTATGCTGCACAGTTTTACTAGACAAAACAGATTGCTATCCAACCTAAAAATGTTTTAAGTGGCTATGTGCCACTTCTATTATGCAAAATATGGTGTAATAAAACAGTTTATAAAATATAGTATAAAGTACAAAATTGAAAGACCTAAGTCACTGAGAGATATGTTAAGCTGTTCCACAAATATTTGTATTATTGTATTTAACAGCACTGAAAGTGAATCCTGACTACTCAATTGAAGAAATACAAATAGAAAAATTTCTCTGCTTAGAGAAACAAAGTAAGACATTACATATTCAATAAATGTAAGAAGAAATTTAACTGGTGGGATGGATGAATAGGTGTAGATAGTGAAGATCAAACTCAAGAAACAGGAATCTAAATTTGGCTGTTTCATTTTTACACACTTGTTTTATTATGGAAATTTGCGCGTATTCCATCATCAGAAGAACCTTCTCTATTCATATACCAAGCACAGGGTCTACTACTAAAACAGTAAGCATTACAAATAGGTTTCCCCTATTATAAAAAACAATGAATTTTGAATACTTTTTTCTGCAATGAGACCATCTAAATAATCCCAATAAACCAGAAGTCATTAACTGCTTCACTAGCTAAAGAAAATCAATCAGCATTTTGTTATGCATCCTGAAAAGTGAGGTCAAAAGACCAGTAACATATTACAACTAACTTCTTTAGTGATGCTAGCAAGTGATCTCTAATTTTTGAGCCCAAATTTTCACTATTTAGGGGCTTAAGCCCTAAGTACTGGCTGCATCATAAAGGTTCACCTGACAGGATTCTGTATTCACAACCCAAGGTCGGGAATGCATTCATCACGTGTCAGTTTTACACACAGGATGGACAGTAGTGGTTTAGAGGGCTCTGCCTCTTGAATTTGGTTGCTCAAGCATCAAAACGGTCTTGCATTTGAAGGGAAGAAAGAATATTCCCTAGCCATGCAGTAATTCATAGACAGAATTCATTTGCCTCTAATTTTTATCCATTCCTTCCAGGGCTATTAAAGGACCTAGTATTTTTAAAAATTCTTTCACTAAAAGAAAAATCAAGAGAGAAATGACTGTTTGAGTCAAAGGATTCTAGAACCGTCATTCTGCCATTGTAACTACCTAATGACTTAAGTAGCTCATCCTTGTTTTCTTCATCCATGCGTTGACCGGGAAGTGTTGTGTGACCAGTCCTCGACACAACCACCTCTTTGAGGCATTTTCACAAAAGACTGAGTAAAAAACCGATATTGACTATTCCACATAAAGAGCTGATGTTCAAAGAAAAACCGCTGACACAGATGTTTCTTTAGGAAGCACAAAAAAGGAAAGATTGCCCAAGAGTTATTTAAGGGGAAGAAAGGGGAGCTAAAAATGCCAGAACTCAAGTAACAAAAATGAAGTAATAGATGTTTCAAAAGTCAGTGACATGAAAAGATAAGGGGCGGGGGAAAGACTACTGCTTGCATAAATTCTTTCCTCCCAAGTAAATAACATTAAAAAAAAAAGGAAAAAAAGGGGTAGAGGAATAGGAGACAGAAGAATCAGCATCTCCTTTCCCCAACCAAGATGCAGAGCCATGAGGAAAAACTGGGTGTTCTTCTTCAATGCATGCAGCACAAAGTATTTGGTTTTAACTCTATGAGAGAAGCATTATCACAAAGCACATCTCTGTTCAGCATGCGACTCTTATGCTATGGTTTTCTATTACTTATTTTTTCTGCATTAAAAGGGAAGTATAAAATGTCATAGCTAAATCTAAACTAGTAAAAAAAAAAAATGGTTAGTTTGGTTCCAATTAAAACAAACCCACTAGAGTAAAATACTGAAGTTTTTCATTTATGACTGTATATGGATTATTTCCAGGTAATACAAGCTACTGTATTAAAACTATTACTATGATAAAGACTGTAAGTAACACAGGTGGAAAACTGCTAGGGATCATGAAGGAGTGGAAAGAAAGGCTCTACAAAGCATTTGCACAGTAAGCAAGCAGAGACAGATTAAAATGCTTAACAACCACATTTCTTATCTTTCCTGTAACCACTTTCTGCAGCCTGATTTCAGGAGGTCCTTCAATGGAGACTGGTGAGAGAATACAAAACTACTGATAGTTCTACGCTATCTTCTGCTAACAAATCCAAAGCAACTTTCATACCTGCACTACCTTTGTCGTAGTAAGCATTTTAAAGTACACGATTTGGTACTGCTGACAGAAACACCCTCCAGCCTTCTCTTGCCCTGATCATTTATTGCTGCCACGCACTTTCTCCCCGGCTTCTGCAACTTTGCAGCCATCAACACCAGGAAGCTGAAGTGAATCGAGAGTAACGCAGAAGGAAGGTAGAATCACCCAACCTTAACCAGTAAATGACTGATTTTGGTCACAAGGAGCACTCGTAACTGCTCAAAGTGGTTCTGTAGATACTATACTTCAACACAAGTTCCAGAGCAGTGTTTGAATATGCATACGAGTGTTTGCTTCACCGTTAGCAACTGCGGCCAAACTCTCATTTACTTAAGTCTGTATGGGTCAGAAAAAGAAGGTGTCAGTCACATTACAGGTCAGTTGGGAGCCTGACTACTTCTCTACATTATATATGTATTCTGAGGTTAAACCACAACCAGCAATATGAACATCTAGGGTAAGACACAAAGTTGGGCACATTTGATCTTTCTGCAGTATCAACATAACTTAAGTCTAAATTTTTTTGGCTTCATGTGTGTGGAATGATGAGCACCAAACATATAACAAAGTTATGAACAGTTTTCTTCCTCCCAAGAAACATACCTTTTCTTTCTCTAAATTCTTACTGCGAGAGGTTTTGGCCTTCTTTGTATTTAGTAAAGCCCAGTTTATATCCTAACAAAACAGACTGATTTTCCTTTATGTAATGATTGAATACACAAAGGAAAAGCCCTCTTGATTCCAGAAGATGCAAGGGGATTAACTCTGGTAGCACAGAAAAAAGATTCTCTGAACACTGTAAAAAGTTTATCCCACAATGTGGTGAAAACTGAGATACAGAGAAACCACAATTTTCAAGAAACACAACTGAAAAAAATCACAATATGAGAATCAATAATAAGCACATCTAACTTGCATGTAGCTTTCCATTTTGGTATCATTAATTCACATAAAACTTAGTACTTTCAACACAGAAACAAAGAAATGAGCACTATCCTGCTGCAGATTAAAACACTGATACAGTATATCTGGACACTTTTGTAGTCATAAACCAATAATTTTACAATAAAGTAACCCTTAAGATTACAGTCCTACTGTATGAGTTGAGAAGTCTAAATGCAAACTATAATAGGACTCAGCAAGGGTTAAGAGTACTCAGTTTGGATCTTTTTATTGGAAAGGAGTTATAGCAACCTCTATTTGGAAGAAGTTTAATATATACGAAACAAATGTGATTTGTCTGAAATGATTCATCAGCTCATCTTCATTGATGCACAGTCACCAATCTTCAAGCAAATATCACCCAAAAAAAGTTTTAAAATAGAATATTAGCCTTTAAGAACAACCTAGAAAAATCCATTTGACAACTGAACCTTTTCTGCTAGAAAACATTTATTCATTTTTAGGAGTAACAAAAATTGATGAAGTCACTACACTATTAACTAACTACTTGTAATGTAGATTCTTTAAGTTTTAATGGAGACTAGTCAATTTACTGGTACAACATATTTTCCAAACTGCAGTACTGTTGGCATTGAGAACCACTGTTGCTTGTTACCACTTTTTTTTTTCAGTTGGCATTACTATGCCAAGCACATAAGGGAGAGGAAATACAAATCTCCCCTCTTCAAAAGAGGAAGAAGAAGAAAAAAAAAGTACACAAAACCCCTTCAATTTTTGCAGCTATTCATCCTTTAATAAGGACCATCATTTACTGAAGTTTATTCAGTATTTGTTGAGAATGCAAGGAAATACATAATCCATTAATTTCAAGCTTTAAAGGCTGCGTCCCAGTACACTGGCACTCAGAACAAAACCAGCTTCCAGATTACACTCATGCAAGCATTTTGACACAACAGACGATGCATCTCCACAAGAAACTAAAGGGCGATGCTCCATTGAACAGTTATACGATAGGAGTACAGTATACTATGCATAGCACTCAAATGTTACATAGATCTCTCATTCTGTGAGCTCCTTATTACTTGCAAGGTTTTATTCATAGGACATGTCTGAACAGTCATACATGTAGAGTTCTACCGGTGATTCAGCATCTGCAGGTCTGCAGCAATAATTATTTGATTTTGTGGGATAATGGGAAGGCAACTAAACCTACTCACCTAAATCCAACCTGAATCCCTACCCCTTTCCTCTCCTCCAGACTTGGGGACAATTCTGCTGCTTTCTTTGTGGTAACCCAAACCAGTATGCAACTCCGAAGGGAGCTGGCAACCGAAACAGAAAACCAATCATCCCCAAAAGACTGTTCTTAGAGATCAGTGCCCCAAATCACCTGCAAGTACCGTGCCCTTTAGATCTAAGGCCAAGCTGTGTAGGTCAATGCAAACTGCCCCATTCAATGGCAGCCCAAAACTATACTTCATCATTAGAAATGCAGATTTACACCATTATTTAAAGACTTACCTAAACTATACAACTGGGGGGAGGGGGGCACTTTATATATAAATTTATCTTTAATCTGGAGAAAAGCCATAAAAGTTGTTCTCTAGTTCATACACAAATTTTAATTCTAAATAGTTTGCCTTTTTTTTGTTTTACTGCTTTAGCTTTGGTTTAAATCATTTTGAAACAGATGCCCAATAACATAGCCATTTGTCCAAAATAAAAATCCGTTTGTTCTTCCTATACAGTATGGGAAGAAATAGACAAAATAACCCCTTTTGCTTTAAGAGATACACTGAACTGTATATCCATTATATACACACTTCCACCGGGAAGGAAAGTCTCATTCAGTCAGGATACTGCTACAGTAGTGTTTTCCAGATATAGTGAGTAGTGCTTATATTCAGTTGTACATAAAGGTTGAAAAAAATAGAAATTACAAACAAAACAAAGCCATTACTAACTTCACACAACTAGAGGCTAAGAACATCACAGCCCTGTCTCAGATATGAAATAAATGCTTTTATCATTTTAATTTGAAATCAGCCCTATAAATCTATCTATGCATGTACTCTTGATCCTTATGTTCCAGCTTCCTGAGCAGCAGTTACACAGTTAAAACCCAATGCCTATTAGAATAAACTTCTGGTGGGAAGTGCTAAGAATTCACCCCGCTGCCTACCAATCTATCCAGAAATCTGTTCTCACTCCTACTTCCTCCTGTCTGTTCCTTTCTGGAACAGCAGTAGGGGGGTTGGGAGTTTGCCTTTCCTCCACTGGATCACAGTTGTGTACATGAACTATACCGGACCATATGGCAATCTCTTTCAATTCCTAAGAGGCAAAACAAGCTCCCCCCAAACCCAATCCGAAGAGCTCCAGGTAAGAGAAAGCCTACAGATACCAGTGTTCATGTCCCCACGTTCACGGAGACCAGTTACTAACTTCTGCCACTACGTTAAAGTAACAAGTAGGAACTACAGAAAACGCTGCTTCAAGGATAAGAGCCAACCTGTCCATGCTCAAGCATTTACGGCGCGCTCCAGCTTGTCCCTCCACCATACCCAATACCAGCCAGCCGCCAACTTCCAGTGGTCCGAAGAACAAGCAAAGACTCAGGTGCATTGCTCAGCATGCAGGAAGGCTTTGACACATGAAGAACATTACCCTACTGAAGGAAAACCAGTGTCTGTTTAACGAGCACCATGTGCAGAGGATGAGACTACTCGCAGGAGAGCAGAACTGAAGAGGAGAAAGGCTGAAAGCTGAAGAGAAACCTCCGTCACTGCCTGGAAGCTGCCAGGCAGAGGCAGGCCAACTAGAAACATAGCTGAGATGGATTTTCCTTTCATGAGGGGAAAACATTAAAGTTTTATTACAGACCACAGTGCAAAAATCCAATAGGAAAACAACCCCCAGCCACAGCACCTCAGGAGAAATTCCACTGCTCGCTCTCAGTGAAGGGAAGCTGCTCACAAGGGCCCAACGTTTGGATACATGAAGTTGTGTTTAGCTCTTCCATAAAATTAGGATTGTCTGATTGAATACACTGGAATAGGATCTTGCTCATTTCCTTTTCTGGAAAGTGAAACCAGTTTTTTAATTTTTTACTTTTTTTTTTTTTTTTTACACAGACTATTTAAATCTTACAAAATAATAACTGCATTTTACAACAGCTTTTAGCCCAGCAAACAAGTTCTTCTGTAAAATAGCACAAAATCTTGTCCACATTTCCATATTAAGTTTTAGGGAACATGACTTCCATGAACATGCAAGGAACTCACTTGACAGAAAATAGCTCCCTCAGCTGGAGCTGCAGAATTTTTACTTTTTAGTTTAATTCCACTAGTAGAGTCATTAAGTACATAACCAAATTATATTTGTATAACAACACAGTAATCTGATTTTCTTACTTTAACTTAAGTTCTTTACCACCGCATAGATAGCTTATTGATAATAACAAGAAGCAACTATATCAGAGGGAGAAGGGTGCAAACTGAAAGCAGCGTAAGGCGTTGTTCATTACCTGCCCTAAAGAAACCCAAAACCCATCAGACAGACAACTGCCAAGTAGCTGGAGATATATCCAGGATCTGTCTATATTAAAATATAATTACAATAAAAATTAAAACTAGACTACAGTTTGCCATTGCATCATTTCTTCTTCAACTTTAATATTGTACACTACATGAAGACAGACATGGGCCATACAAGATAAGATTGAATAATATTCTGCCTTTAATTGATAGGTGTTAATACACCTGTAATCGGCAGTCACAGATCCATGACATTTAATATACTAATACCAGAAGTGTTATTGTAAAGAACCATTCACTCCTTATGTGAAGGTTAAATACTCATCCCTCGCAATTTAAGAAATTTGAAAATTTCTCTCTGTCCACATTTCATTAAAAAAAAGGACATAAGCAATTAAAGAAGTAAGGAATGAGGTGTCCAAGAGATTTTAATAAAATCTCTAAGTACTAAACTAAACTAAGCAGAATTCTGATCACATCAGTATTTGCCTTAGAGAGGAAAAGTCATCCTTTACTGAAACACTGCTCTAGGCACAACGAAAAATTGCCACTTCCAGAATAACAAAAAGAAAATTTTCTTTTCATTGATAAGCAGCTATGAAAAGAAGGCACCTTTCTTGGTTCTGCTTTATGTCATGACTCATGTTATTG
This sequence comes from Rhinoptilus africanus, assembly GCA_013400135.1. NCBI lineage: Eukaryota > Metazoa > Chordata > Aves > Charadriiformes > Glareolidae > Rhinoptilus > Rhinoptilus africanus. Next base: position 265,839 of record VXBO01007958.1, read on the forward strand.
AGATTAAACATCCAAAAACCTTAAGGGTTCAAATGTTAGCGTGAAAAAGTTGAAGGGTTGTAACTCTCCCTTACTTAAAACGAACACCGGCAAGAGGATGTCAAAAACACCACTAGTCACTAGTCTATTGCATTTTCAACCTTCAGAAAGGTTACAGCTACCTTAGGGCTGTAAAAAAACCAACTCAACTTACAAAACAAAAAACACAAACAACAACAACAAAAGGCAAACAAATCCATCTTGGAACAAAACTTTGAAATTCACATTTAACAGCAATGTGTTAAAATACTAAATCTTGGAAGTCTTACAGGGTGATAGAGGTTCCAGAAAGCTCACAGAACCNCGTGTTAAAATACTAAAATGTCCAAAAGTTAAAATACTAAATGTTGGAAGTCTTACAGGGTGATATAGGTTCCAGAAAGCTCACAGAACCTCTTTAGGAACAAGGTTCTCTAATTCACACAACAATAATTTAAGGTTCAGTTAGTGTCAAGCACCATTATTTCTTAAGGGCTTTTCTCAGACAGATTATACGTTAAATAGATTTAACCCCAGAGATGTAACATGATCTTATAATAGTTATGACTAAATTACAAGTTTTAAAGTAGACAGCCATCAAAGTAAGGAGAACAGGCAATCGTGGATTCAGGAAATGTACGTTCCCCTATAGTCAGCTAATGGCAACTGTAATAGGATGTGATGGATTTTTCTCCACCAGGAGAAAATACTGCCTGCATTTCTGCTTCAACAACCCACGCCAGCTGACTAATGGAGTTATATTTTTGTCTCATAGGAGGATGGTTACTCGCCCATCCTCTAGCAGTTGCAGAATGAAACATTAACAGCAGCTGTGGGGCGAACAGAAAAGCTGCTCTATTTGGTAGCCAAGATCCAAAGTACAGGCCTTTCCCCTCGAACAGTGGAGCTCATTTTCTGTCACTGGGTGATGAAAAGACACAGCACAGAACAAGGCCACTTTTAGGGCTTAAAGTAGCTAACTGAAGATACTTTTAAGGAGCAATAAATCTTCACGGGGAGGAAAAGTAAAGGATTCACAGAAATTAAAAATAGGGTTCTTGAACAGATAAAAGCCCTTGGGAGCTTAGAAGTCATCATTGAAAAGAAATACTGGTGGATCAAAACAGGTTTCTTAAAACAACTCTTATCAAATACTATTAAATGTAAAAACTCTTTACCTTGGCATAATAACAATCTTAATCGTAACAGACCAATCCTCAAGAAACACTTCTGCCACGCTACTGAATAATCAGCATATGCCTGCAACAAGAAACATCTTTTTATGCAAGCACTTGGGCTTCAGTCCTGCAAAAATTTAAATATATCACTCTGAGTAGACCTACAGATCTCTGTGGAAGTCTGTAGAGTTTATCACACACATAAAAGCTAGCACATATTTATAAGTCTTGCAGGATAATTGCTTTTGGCAGAATATAAATAACATTGCTCTAATGTGTTTCAGCATCATGGTCTCCTGCCTTAAGAACCAGGCATTCTGGTGAAGCCTGTCATTCTTCATATGAAGACTGGCAGCTGCATAGCCCACAGAGGCATTTAAACATCTCTCTGCATTTTCTTTAAAGTTTCAGAATAGTGTTTGGGCATTCTTTAAAAGTAGCAAGAAAGCTAACAAGTGAAGCCGGTAAAAATTGCCTAGAAATGCTTTCTTACTAGTGCCATGGATACCAACGGTAGGACTAGCAGCAATTCTTAGACAAACTATCTATAGCTTCCAATGCTTCCAAACAGTACATCACATAGGATGTGGAGTTTACCAAGTATTTTTCCATAACCCAATGCACTGGATGACAGGGCAGTAACTCAGTATGAGAAGTAGTCTTAATAAAGGACTCTAATGTTCACTGTACTATACTTCAATGAAAAAGCTTAGAAATCTGCTACAAGAAGAGCTATCTAACAGCAAGACAGGCATCTGAAATAATTTTAGAAACTTAATGCCAGTAGTTTGCCTAATTGACTTTTAAATGCATACCTAAAACTAGGCCTTAGCTTTCTCTCCTTGTCAGTCGTCTTTAACTGTTCAGCATTGTCTTACTGTCTCTATTGCCTTTCATTTTAGCTTCTAGCAAGGATAAACTTGAGCAAAGAAAGGGAACTTTGGTAACTGTCAATGCCATTGAGAATTAAAAGAATGGTATCTATCACCTCCTGCAGTCACCGCTGCTCCTGCGAGCCCTAGCTGCAACAGCAGGTCTGTCTTGGCAGAAGGCCCAGCCCTAATAAGGGGAAAGGAATTAACATGTTTTGTAGACATAGGTAGCTCTTACAGCAGGTTTACTTTTGCCCTTCTATCCGCCCCCTCCCCCCCAATTTTCATTTGATACCTTCATCTCTCTAATCCCACCTTGAAAAAAACCAAGATGGTTTCACCAACGATACATCGTCAAGATTTTCCAGCTGAGAAAGTGCTGCATGCAACGAGAACAGCCTTGCTGTAATTTACTTCTAAGAAATGGTCTAGGGGAAGTCCAACAACGCTAACAGTAATGCGGGGGAAAAAAGTATTTTAAAATACTCAGCAGCTCTCTCAAACCCATATCATTTCACGCTTACAGTTTGTATTGCCCTGGCCCAAATAATCAGTTAGAAATTCCCTGCATTCAGTTGATTTCTGTTAAGCACATTTTGCTTTGTGTACAAAAATGAAGGCAGACCTACATGTAAAGGGAACACAAAGACAAATTTTGAAGTATTCACCTGTCTTTTAGTCACGAAATCTTTTGTTTGCACCTCAGATGTATCTAGTGTAAAGTACCATCTCAGAAAGTACATTAGATCTGATCATAAGCACATACAGTCTTTGAAACATAATTAGACTGCCCTTCTGATTAGCTGAGGTGGAAACAAAGCCGTTTCCCAGTATTAATGAGGCAGCCCTGACACAGGCAATCCATCTCCTCCCCACTTCATGAGGTCCTTGTTCAAGGCCAAAGCCCAAGAGCACCAGCACCTTCCAATCCCCTTTCTCCTCCTGCTAAAACACTACTTTGGCATCAGAAAGCAAGCAGTTGACACTGACGTGGCCATAAATGCAGTGCATTTCCTAACAAAACTGAATTGCCAAGTTCTTCCCTAGAACATCACGCTTACCATTTTATCTCATCACCTTATTCGCATGGTTCTTGCGAGACAAACCAGTTCAAAAAAAGAAATACCCATGCAGGACACAATGCTCTGAAACACTCCATTTAGACACTACTTTCAAGTTCGAACACGCAAACATGAAAAGCAAACTATACCAAAAGATTAAAACGGAATAATCTGGCACAGGAATTTCAGTTCATTTCAACTTCTGCATGCCTGAGAACACAACCCTTGTGTTGAGAACAGATAAGCCATCCAGAACTAAATTGCTGCTAAAGTAAAGTGTAAGTCCAACCAAACAACCACATGGTAAATTTCTCCACCAAAGAATCAAGAAACAAATAATATATTTCAGCTCAAACTTCCCAATGAGGAAACAGATGCATATGGAATTCAACCAAGTACAGCACATGGAAAAGTCACAGAAAGGCTGTCAAAAAGAATTTTTTGCCAGATCCTTTATGGCAATTCTTATGGTTTAACGTAAAGCATTAGTATCATAAGGCAATTGCAGCATAAACATCTTAAGATAATGAATGAATATAGTGCTAAATCATTATTAATTTTTGGAGTTCTTGGAATATTTTTTGCAGATATTAATTGCATCTCTGAAGATCTTCTGTATCTCAGCTCTCAAGTTTCTTGAACATTTTCAATGGGAGATTTCCAGTCTCCCAGGAAGGAGAACTGTAGCTGACCCCTTTGTAATTTTCAAGTAGGTGTGAACCATCTTGTGAACCACCTTGTCACAAAAACTTCCCCAAACCAATTCAAACCACAGATCTGCTTCACCATTAAAAAGCAAACAAGTGAGCAGTTAAGTTCAGTGGATTTTAAATAAATCTACTCCCACTCTCCCTCATTAACTGATCTCAACTGTAAATTTGCTTTAGATGCTTTAAGAGGTGGCTATTAACTACACAGAGACAAAGTTATTTTGTGTGTCAAAATGACAGCACCAGTGCTATTTATTTAGTGAAACTGGATTTGGCTATGTTGGTAAAACGCAAGGTATTAATGGAATTCTTTCTATTTTAAATGGCTTGTGTACTTATGCAACTTTATCTAATTCTGAAATATTTCAGATTGACAGAAAGGATCTGAAAAAAAAAACCCCGACCCAACCAAACGCATTCTGAAGAGTTAGGTATTTCAAATTATGTAAATAGTCTATCAAAAAAACATTAAACCAAACCCATTCATAGCACATTATCAGTAATACCACTACAAAAATTCATACCGTTTGGGGAAGGGGGGCATTTAAAAAGAAGTTTAGATTTACACCATTTAAGAACACCCACAGAATTATGAAGATTTGCTTGTAAGCACCCTTTTCTGCATCGTTTTACTAAGGAGCATCCACTTCCAGACCTTCAGAGCTACAGACGTGATTTCACACAATCCCAAATAGCATCACTGATAGTGAATCCAACTTAATCCTGGATATCTTGGAACCTCACTTGGTAGCAGCCTAAACCACCAGACTGGGCAACTCCTGCTGCAAGGCTATGTAATTGAAACAAATAAACCACACATAAAACATTTTCCTATGTGAAGGAAATGGTATATAATGGAGCTCAAGAGCCTGGAGATGAATGAACAGAAGTTTTATCATTAGGAAAAAACAAGCCTTAAAAAAAATGATAGGCAGAAGTAATACATAATCCTCCCTACTTCTGCTGTTGGATATTAGAGCAACATCTGATCATGCTCTCTATGGAAGTTAAAGGTATACGGATACTACCTGGCTATTTAAACCTCAGTAAGTATCAATCTGAGCTTCTTGTGATATACTGGAATAATGCATGAAGAAAGAGTGACCAAGGGAACTTCTTAGTTTTTGATGAGCATTGTTATTGCCAAAGTGCATAAGCCAAAGTCAAACAGAAGCAATTCCTGAGAAAATTATTTGCTGAGCTGTAATAAGAACTCATTGTGGAGGAAAGCAAAAATAGTCCTTTGCAGAACACCATTTTCCAGTGTAAATGAAGACAACAGAAGCTGCATCCTACTGAAAACTTGATACAACCAAACTGATTTTCTTGTTAACCATAAAAGCTTGAATAGCATCTTTCAATTTAACTGTTAAGACTGCATTTCTCAGGAATCAAATATACCATTTTATTATATTGACAAAATAAGGGGATATTTGTCACAGCTGAGGAATATCAAAACTCAAAAAAAATCCCTTTTCACCAAATACACCGTAGATCATAGATATTGATGCTGTAACCGGGAAACAACAGCTGTGCTTTCTCCACTCTAAATTACCTAACTATAAGGTAGACAAGAAACAAAAAATGAAGAAAGCAGATCCTTTCTACTGCAGGATACTATGATTTCTGCACTGACTGTAATTGCCTTAGAAACCAACTGTGAAGCAACTTCAGAAAAGCTGGCCAAAATTACTCTTGCCCTTGTCTTGTTCCTTCCTTTGACATGTGTCAGTTAGTTAGGATATCCCCTGCAAGCTCTCCACTGAAATGATCTTCTCCTGAAACACATGGCAAAGATTTGGATCATCGTGCCTTATTTGGGATGATAACATTGATCAAATCTCATTGTTTGCCCCCTCCAGCTGGAAGGAGCATGAGGACCTTAAAGCTGACTTAAAGCTTTTACTTCATCCATTGAGCTTCAGTTGTTGGCATCAAGTTCATGCAGCATAAATTTGCCAAAAGACAGAAAAGCCAATTCTATGCCTGCCAGTAGCTGCTCAGGCCTTAAAAAAAAAAACCAACAGCTGAAACAGCAGCTTTGGTAAACTTATTTATGCTTATTCCACAAGTCTATTCCATACATTTTGATTTTGTTCAGAAAAGCAGCTATACATATAATCGTAGTTCTGCTTCAAGAAGGTTTTTTCACAGACACGAAAAAAGTTGCATTTTCTGCAGTGGAGAAGTCACTCAACATTGATTTTCAACATTTCTGTAATGTCTTCTGCTTTCACTGCTGAAAGGAGGATGAACTCATAGCCTGCGGGAAGCATTCTGTCTTTCTACAGCAAAGGAAACACATGTTTTTATTTGGGTTATGTTTTTGTTGTCCCAGAGTAGCAAAAAACAGGCTTCTTGCTAGCATTGCTCAAGGGTAAAACCCTGGTATTAAGACCTGTAAGGGTGCTCAGTGGGATAGTCAAAACGTCTCAAAGAGACACTAACCAGTGCCTTATTTTCCAGAGAAGCTTTTCAGGATAAGCTGCATGAGAACACTAATACAGAGAAATGCTTAGAAAAGTGCTTTCTAAAACGCTAAAACCAAAACAAAACCTACAGGGATGGGCCTCTATGAAAGCCAACACACTTCAAAACACATAAAGATACGCTACTTTCAGCAGTTAAAAAAAACCCAAAACAAATAACAAAATAACTAATGCAAGAAAAGCACAAATTAAAAAAGGTACAACACAGAAGAAAAGAGAGGGGGAGAACTTGAAAAGCTCCTCTAATTAGACATCTAAGCTTATCAGTTTCCTCCCCAGTTAACCACAACTTACTCCAGAAGAGGAGAATAAAAGGCCCCCACAGGAAATTACACTATACTAAACTATGGCACCCTAAATTCATGCTTTGTTGTGGAATAGCTTCCTTGAATAGACCTGTTCTTCATCCAGAATTCAACTAATGGATGGAGAAGAGCTCATGTTTTCTACATTGCTTCAGGGGAATGAGCATGGACATATTCTCCCTTTGCAGGATCTGCAGGCAGCCACAGGAGAGAAATGAAAGGTAGCAAATTCCTGCACTGACAACGAGGGAGTTCAAAGAAAAACAAATCTGGTTTTGTGTCTGTGACAAACATACAACATGCTTGCACAAGCACCTCTTTTACACTCTGCAGAGCTCCCCAAGTACACGACGTAAAACACTTAAAAGCATGTGATAAGGCAGCACTACTTCAGCTTCTTCTGAAACCAATTCCAAAAAGTCTTCTTCACCCCCCCCAGACAACCTGAAAACAGAGAAGCATCTCATTCCATAACAAGACTCCCTCCGCCTGCTGGTAGCCAAGGGGCTGGGGCGGAGGTATGGTCACGGACCAGTTTTCAGTGCCCCTGGCAAATGCTTAACTGATTTCTGCAAACCCTCCATTACCTAACGCGGGTTGTTAACATGCACGATTCTTTTCCATCACCATAGTAACAAAGCACGTACATTTTAAGGTGCATATGGGGGCTCTTCTAGAGGATGTGTCAAGTTGAATACAGCTAAGACAATGTAAGATATTTTAAGCTAGACCCTGTTCAGTACAAATACAGAAAGCATGAAAGTACTGTGCTAGAGATGATCACAGGACTGTTTAAGCAGTGGTTACACATCCATTAAAAAGTTTTCTGGAGGCTGAAAGAAGCAGAAGATGAAGTAAGATTCAGACAGGACATTCAGACATCGGCCTTAACAGCCCGATTCTAGACACTAACTTCTTCAGTAACCACTGCACAGAACATAGTAAAAATTTTTAAGAACAATACACTTTACCTACCAATTGCTAAAAAAAAAAGGTAGAAAAATAGATCTAATTAGAAAAATGTATTTACTGATTCAGAAGTGACAAGCAACTGGCTTTTTTTTTCAATGAGTGCTGCAAGTTCTTTGCACTTACATTACTGCAGTACGATACTATTGCTGTAGGACATGCAAGTGACACCACAGAAACCCAGGCTTAATTGTAATCCGTATGTTAGATGCCTCCACAGCAAATACACCCATGGATGTCAACTGGCACCCTGCGACTGCCATGCGAGACGCACACATCCCATAGTGCCATGACCTCTCCTAACAGACGTCATTATCACCTTAAAAGAACCAAACCAAAATCAAGTTCAACATAACAAATGTATCATTCCCACAAATAACTTCTCATACTGTGCTAGAAAGAGCTTCCAAATTAGGGGGGGAAACCGCACCCCCCCCCAATACCAAAACCCCAACTTTCATATAAGGATTAAGGAAATCACGCTAGCTGAAAAGAAATGTAAGGAACAGCGCCCTACAAGTCTGGATAGAATTACAGCGAAATTACCAACATCTGAAACGCTCCCATAGTTGAAATCTGAAGATTAAAGGATAAACCCAGATTAAACTGCAGAAACAAACAAAAAAACCCTAACAAACTTGTTAGGACATTGTTTTACTTTTCAATACTAGCATTTATAGAATTTTAACGCTTATTAAGATGTAATCTTCAACTACACAGCACCACCTGTGCATGATCAGAAGGCGCAGCCCTCCTCTCTGGCAGAGGATGAGCAGCAAATGAGGCAAGGGGCTGAGGAAAAGAAAATGGGCGTTTCCTCGTATCGCAGGTTTGAGAGCAGAACCCAGGCAATCTGATTATATTCCTGGCTCTGTCTCATTATCAGAATCATAAACATTCATACTCCCTGACCACATGGATTATATTTGCACAAACAATCTCAGTTCTCAAGCCTGAAAACTCGCACGCATTTAATTTTACAAATCTGCATTCCCTTGGCACACTCATTATGTACCACTGGTATCAGCAATCATAATTTCTTCTATAGCTTTTTTTTTTTTTCTGTAAAATCATGTAAAATTAAAGACAGCTACCCCAAATTTTTCTGCATAACATCAGTAGCACAGACTGGTAACATCTGAACTATAAGTGCAACTTGTAATGAGATAGATAACTGCCCCCTGAAGAGGGCATAAACATACCTATCCTAAGTCTACGCTACTAGGAAACTTCCCATCTATTCCTGGTCCTAGAGGGAGTAAAGACCAGTGACTAGCAACAGTATTTAGTGCTTAAAAAAATACAGATTTGGTACACAAGGTCAGCCATTTACATAGATTAAAAAAAAAAAAACCAACAAAACAGTATTTCCCATTTTAAATGTATAGGCCTCAATTCTAAATCCTGAACTAGCTTCTTTACCCCTTTCAAAAATGTGTTCCCATTCAAGGCTCATCATCATATGTCAGCCTCCATCACAGGCATCATATTAAGACATGCTCTGCTGGGATTCGGAGTAAGCACACCAGGCACAGAAAGAAACACCCAGGGCACAGAGCACTTCATCACGTCTGAAAAGTTTCTAGGAAGCTACATAAAAATTCCTAAATCAGAACAGGCTCTGTACTCCCACCTTTCGTTACCCTTACTTAATCCTTTCAAAAGGTTAAAAGAGAGAGAAATCACTTCTGCCCTCAAGGTTTATACCACTTCAACTAAACAGTTCTGCACAATTCCTGAAAGAAAAAAACCCAACAGGCAGGAATCCTCACTGAGAGTTTTATCTTGCCAATACTGCGTTTCTTTAGGGAAGGCAGGCAGTCTCAATAGCAATTTTTAATAAACCTGGCACTAGTTTTCAGTAACTACGTTTCATTAATGAAATTCTTGATACTTCTTGTTGCTACGCTTGTTTATTCACAGCATTTGACTTTACTAAAACTGAAATAAATCAGTTTCATTTTTGCTTTGACAAACTTCAGTTAGTGTCACAACTCGTCAGTGCAAGACAAAGGAAAAGGGTAATTGTCAACAGTTGTCAGATCATGTTGGGGAAGACCTATTTATTTGGTACTGGCTTTCTGGAGTTTCTTTTTAAAATTGAAAAAAGGACAACTCTTCCATAGACTTTCACGATGCCTGCTCTCGCGAACCATTCAAGCCAAAAGCCAGCTCACAGGATTTCTTTCGGGGTTCTGAAGAAGCGAGTGTTTGACTCGCTGTAGCAGAAGTACGGGTTACAAGACTTCCTCACCTAAATAAAACATCACAAACAGCAGTCAGTAGTCAAAATTTTCAAACACAAGAATGAATGCATCTGGAGGGAAAACAAAAAAGTAGAAAAAAAAGTCTTTACCACCTCATTTTTAAGATGGTTCAGATGTTTCAACAGTACACATTTGGGAACTCTCGCTTAGCACACACATGAAAAATATTTTCTTCTGAATGGAAGTCTGGTATCAGGCAGCAATGCAGAATGGAGCACAGTAACTGCTGATGTTCCTATGGCCTATTTTCCCTCTTTGAATTGAAGTATTTACTGTCATATGACAGTGAGTTAGATCTTAGGGAAAAAAATGCTTGTGATCTCCTTGCATATATAGATGCATTTACCATCATTATGTTGGGACCATTTAAAAATTATTCTTATTAGTTTTCCCCACCTTATTTGGAGCTTTGGGAATTAGGGTCTGCAACTGTGTAACAAGTCAGTTATTATTTAATCGGAGCCACATTTATAAACAATTTTAGTATTCAAAGAACTTAAAAAGCAAAACTAAGGAGCAACAAATCTTTAGATATGCTAAGGGACAAAACATTTGCATTTAATTTTTTTGTCATCATACGTAGGAGAAAACCAGAGAAAATAAAGCACTGAACATAAATTAATATGGGTTATTTTAACAAACTGATATGACAGATATCAGCACGACCATTATGTAAAAGATAAGCTTGAAAAGATGTGAAAGCACAAGCACTTAAAATGTCTGCTTACTTCCTACAAGTAAGTGCTGTTCAATAACACCATCACCTTAGAGACTGATTCCTATTACAGATATTTTTCAAGTAGGAGAGATACCATGTTTACCCTGCTACCATATACCATATATACGTTACCATATACAACATGGTACCACCTCACGTACGAGAAAAAACACAGCCAGCTAAAAGATTTTACTAGATCATAGTCTAAACACTAGCAACAAAAAAATACCTTCTCTTTCAGAGTACAGAAAAAGCGAAACAAAAGTATGTATTGCTATTGCCTTAAGTCTAGACATGTATGTTAACGCAGCATATCAAAAGAGCATCCAGTCCCCTTCCTGCTCTCAAAAAAACCAAGCATTGCTGAAGATTATTTCTCCCGAATAGAAAAAACACCAAAAGTACTAGAAAGTACAAAAAAGTGTTGAAAATATATTTACATCTTCCTGAATTTTAATTGGGAATATTTGTACTACATTAGTGGCCAATAATTAAATACGTACTTCATAACTAGAAGTGCTTTCAGAAAGAAGAATGAGTATTTTCAAGGGAGAGAAAGGAGGAACAGATTTCATATTTTTAGGGATCATTTAATTGTTGTTTACAACCAATTCCAGCCATTCAGTAGTTGCGCTAATTAAAATTTTCTTACTTAAATGTTGTTGCACATCAGAAGAGAAAAGAAAAAGCCAAAAATAGTTCATTTTTAATATATCCATAAAGAAACTGGGATCCTCAACAATATGGCAACTCACAGCCATCTTTCAAATTCCTTTAAGGAAACTGCAGCATGTTCCAACCAAGAAAGAAGAGTATGAGGGAGAAAGCAGACATTTGAATATTAGAGCAAAGCTATTTAAGACAACACACATCGTATGCTATATCATACATACTTTGCTTGAATCAGAGAGTAAAACCTGAAAAAGACAGAAGAATTTCCTTTGTCTCCTTAAACTTGTGTCATTATTCTGAAGAGTATTTTTTATTTCTGGCGTTTGTCATATCCCATCAAGTCATCACCAATGCATATGATTTCTCCAGATATACACAAGAACGAGTGAATAACAAACAAAAATGCCAGTGTTTACCCTAAAAACGCCCTCAACTTTAATCCCATGACTTCCGATCCTGTAAAGATGTATTTCTTTCATTAAACGTCTCTACTTTTGAAACATACACTAACGTTCTCACTGGCACTTCAACACTTCCAGAACATTAAATTTTGAATGAACAAAGACAGGAAACACTCGTCATTTTTTAATTCAAATATTATCGCTGGCTCCAGTTTTGCTGAAATATCCAGAAAGCATTTTACTGCAATACCACAGTAATCAAGCAATGTTGCTAAAGTGAACCTTTTTTAAAAAAATAAAAACAATAAAAAACAAAACAGAAAACAACCCCTGACTCCCAGATTATGTAACATGCAAATTCAGTTTCACCTTCAAAACAGTGTCGTGTAACAGAAAGCCAAAGAGACAGCAAGAAGCAGTTCATAAAACTGGAAAAGCCTCCCCAGGACTCTGTAAAGAACCATTCCCCAAACAGAAAACATACCAGAATAGCAATGATTTCATATTGTTTATTGTTCAATTGGTTTAGAAGATGCTTTCCTTAAAAAGATTAAAATAGTACTTCTTTTTACAAACCCTATATGTTATGGGATGAAGAATTCTGAAGTCTATATATGCTCTAAATAGCAGAAAGAAAATTAGCCTGCTGAAAAGTGTAAAATCCTCCGGGATTAATATAACCAAACTAGCTGACTTTACTTTCTGTGACACGATTTCACATTCATCTTTCAGTATTTGGGCATGTAATACAAGGAGTTCTGAAGCACAAATGAAATATAAACAGTATTTTCATAAATATTGAAGGAAGACATGAAGACATCAAGTATTTTATTTTAAAAATGTAGTTTGGCTTTACTTTTTTCAAATCAACATTTGAGGATGTTTATGATATTGTAATCTAGAGGCTGTTAAGCATGTAGCATTAGCATACACTCCGTGTTTCTTCAATTTGTAATCTCCAGAATTAAATTATCTAGGAAAATGAGTATAAAATTACCTATATTTATGTAGCAAAACAATTAGCATACGACAGTCTGAATCTGTAAAAATACAGTACGTAAAACCAACTCTGAATATAAATCGAGAGCACAAGCATTCCCTGAAAAATAGAGAGGCCACCTACAATATAGAGGAAAGTAAACAAGCCAATAAAGCAGGGCTCCTACTTTTCAATAGCAGCAACTCAGACTCCATCTTAAGCCTGTCATCATTCATCCCTACTGAATGGGGACTACATAACGTAACAATTATTCTTTTACCTAACACCGAAATTCAATAGCATTTCTAGACAGCAATAAAATCTGCCACCAAACCAGGAATTCGGTACAGCGCTCGCTGACCTGCCTGCTTTGATGTTATTATGTTAAATTGTACAAACAGCGAACTGACCCATGAGTCCACAAATCCTACTAATTCCTTCATTTAAAAAATGGTATTATTTGTTAGCACCACATTGCGTTCATGCTGACCACACTGATTGCAAAACACCACTGAGGGGAAAAAACTAATTATCTGGAGGTATAGAAATACTCTCATTTAACTGATACCTAACTGACAAACACAATAACATCATTACAAGAACAATGTAAGAATCACAAGAAAGATTCATCTGTGGCAATCAGAATTTTATAAGGCTGCCCACCGTACATTCGTGACTGACAAGAAACCCAGCAGCCCTTAATGCAGCTTTTTAATTAATATTTCCCACCACCATTGAGAATTTAACATTATTAACTGATGTCAAACTCTGGACACCGCAGATACTTATATCTTACTCCATAAAATGAAGTTTTATAAACAAAGAATAAGCTCAATTACCAGAATATTCCTGGTAGCCACAATGACACAAAATGCATTGCAAAGTACCCGTATTCGCCCTTATACGCCAAGAGATTTGTTAATGAATTCAAGGCCACTGATGTCATCAATTATACTGATAAAATTAAACACAGTGAACTTTTGAAAAATTATGAATTTCAATTTGTAGATCTGTCCTATTTTCACAAACGGTTTATTTGGAGTTTCAATCATATTTCCCAATCACTTGAAGTGACACACTTACGCTATGTACATAAAAATAAAAAAATCATCCAAAGGGGACGACGACTCTGGCCTCACCAAAGATGCTGTCAAAAAAGCAAATGAAGCCAAGAAAAATATTTTTCTTATTTTTCTTCTGATATTTTAACAATCAAAGTAAAAAAAAAGAAAAAATCTCTTTATTTGAGAAAAAACACTGTTTATAGTGCTTTGTAAGGTTATACAGATTTAGCCCTACAACAACAATGAATTAACTCAAATCAAATACTGTTTGTGAGCTTTCCTTTCTCATTCTAAGATTAGTTATCTTTCAGTTATTCTCTCAGGTTGCACTAAAAACTAAGCCCTCTCTGCTCCATGAATGTATAATTAAGGATCACCTTAGTGTAATTTGTTAAGATAATGAAATAGTGTAATCACGAGCAGCGAACATCACCATTTTAACACTGAAATCCACACAACAGTTACATCAAACAAATACACTATCTGCTTCGGGGATCCTTCATCACTAAGTTACATCTGATTTTATTTTTTTTGAAAGATTTCAAAATATTTAAAATATTGACCTCTAAACAATTCATGCCATATTAAAAACATTTCTCTTACTCTTCAGCTACAGCAAAGGTTAAGGAGAAATGGCGATAGCTAATCCGCTGTAAAATCCTCAAAGTAAACAGGCAAAAAATGAACTGCTTTGCTGATTTCTATCGATTTAGTTGTCTTCACTGTCATCTGTATTTTATAATGGGCAACATTTTCAGATGTCTCACTAGGTATGACTGACTTCCTTCCACATTATGTCGGTATCTTGCAGATGTATGACAGAATTGTTCAATAAAATGTAAATCACCCCACTTGGATTAACATACTGGCTTGAAAACACGTTCACAATGATGAATTTCATTTTCAGCGTTTTATTTTCGAGTTAGTATTTATGATGGGGGAAAAAAAAATAAATATATATATATATTTCAGCTTTTTCTGAATAAAACTCTTCCCAGCTTAAACGTTGGACGGCAGAACGAGGAGGTACAGCTGAACTAACGCTTCCTGATAGGGAAAGGACAGACACAAACCATAAAAACAACTCCCCCCCTGCCACCCCCTTCTTTACAGCGATTTCCCATGCTCGCAGCCATGAGCCCTCTTTCCGCTGCCCTCTCCCAGAAACCTGCCGGCCCGGCCGCCTCTCCCTCCCCTGGCAGGTCTGCTCCGCCGGGCTGCTGAATGCAGGCACTGTACTGCGCTGTGAATGGACGGACAGCCAGGTATTTTATGAATGGAGCGGATCACGTGCTCCCAGCACCTCCCCGAGCTGATATTTCCCACATAACTGTGTCAACAAGCAGCGAACGGCACATANGGCGCCCGCATCATTCATAAAATCCGCCTGGGCGAACACCGACACCGCAAACCGTAACGCCAGAGCTCGGAGACTACAGCGATCAACCTTAAACCCCCCAGCACAGGGAAAGTTTCAAAATACTTTACGTTTGGGGTTGTTTTTTCAGTGCCATAAAGAACTCGGATGTTTTCTGACAAATATTTATCTCCTCCGACCCCAAATGTATTTCAACGACAGATTGCAGGCAGGGGGATACAGCCGCACACACACATTCTCCTCTGGATTGTCTCCAAACCAGTTACATTAAAAATATTGAAAGATACTTGAACCGTCCTCTTCATCTTTTTTTAAAAAAAAGAAAAA
>VXBO01007958.1:283531-327723 GCA_013400135.1 Rhinoptilus africanus
GAGCGGGGAGCGCGGCCGCCTGGGCCCGGGGTGCGCTCCCCGCTCGGGGCAGCGCCTGCCCGGCGGCGGTGCCCGGCCCGGCCCGCCCTGGCCCCGCGGGAGGAGGGCAGGCACCCGGAGCCCCGGTCCCTGCTCGGGAGGGGGCGGGGGGAAGGCGCAGCCCCGTCTGATGGAGGAGCGGAGCGGTGCTGTGGACCCCGAGGACTCAAAAATCCTGAGTCAGGCCATCAAGTAAATGAGATTACAATAAAAGATTGTGTTGTGGTTTCGTCCGTCGGTTGGGGTTGGATTTGTTCCTGCCCAGCCCCTGTGCGCGTGCCCGCCAGCTGGTACCCCTCAGCGCCTGGAGCCTGGGGAGCAAGACGCTGGAGCGACTGCAAGAGACGCTTCCCTGATGCGCGGTTGGTATTCCCGGCTTCCTGTGAACTTCCTCACTTCTCCGCAGCTGCTCTCCGAGAGCCTTCCCTGTCAACTCTAATCCCATTTCGGTTTTTCCTGTAACTGCGGGATTTCTTTCCAGCTCTGGCGGTGTCACAGGAGCAGGGATGAGCTGTTCTCTCTTCCTGTTTGAAAGGGGCGAGCTCCCCTGGCGATAATAACGTGGCCGATTCCCACACTACCCTTAGTTGGCTGCTTTTCCCAAGGAAGGGAGAGACTGGGACATGGGAAATGAGGAGAAGGAGGTGTCACCGTTTCAAGGAAGCCTGGAGTGCTCCACATCATCGTAGGCCTGGCTGCAAACTTGCAGCATCGGTGTGAACGCACAGGAGCCGGGCGGTGTTGCATTTATAGAGGGTATTTGTTAAGGAAATTCTTCCTTTTCACCTGAGGTTCAAAATACAATTGATCTATGGGTCTTAACGATGCCCAAAGATTTTTCTTGAAGGCTTTTGCTTTTTCTGTGTGATTGAAAACTGTAAGAAAATGTTGCAGTGAGGAAAAAGCATATGAAGTTTCAGTCAGGTTTTCATTTGGAGGGATGGTTAGTTAAAGCATTTTGAAGATAAGTTTATTTTTATCTTGTAGCGGTCAAGAAAAGGTTTAATTTCTTGGTGGTTTACCTTTGTCACAATTTTCCTATAGTTTGAAATTCCGTGTTTCTATAAGAAGGCACTACCATAAGCATAATGGAACAATTGTAGTAAACTCTTACCACGCTTTCTCTCATAAAGGGCCTAAAACACATTTCAAGCAGCACACGTCTCAAACTGGCTGTAATAATGCTTCCTGCCTTATCTGGGAGGCTTTTGGAGGAAAATTTCCAATTGTTTGTTTTTTAAAAACTTTTTAAAGCGTACTCTTCTACAAAAAAAAAAAAAAAAAGGCTCAGTTACTCATGGCACAACCTCACCCAAATACGTTCCGAACCTATTTTTGTGCAATTTTACAATTCACATGAATTAAATTGAGTATTTGATGGGACCCCCCTAAAGCGTTTTGCAGCTCAGCTGTGGGGGCATAGTATTATTCTACTTAGCAATGAGAATCCTTTCAGGGACCTTCCTGTCTTGTGACTGGCAGATATTGTGACTTCCTCCTCACTTAATTCTCATTTTCTACTGGCTTCAAAGTTGAAATATTTAACGTTCTGTAAGCTAATGGTTTTATTAAGATAATTTGATTAATACGATCCTGTACAAGAATACTCAAGAATCGGCTCAGTTTGTCAGATGGGGGTATAGCTCTGTTCAGGTGCACCTGAAGGCACGCGATGATGACAAGGAAGAACATTAATCTGGGTTTTTATTATAAATTTCCTTAAATATATTTGATGTAAAAATAGTTTTCATCATGGCAATTCAATAAAATGAACTGTTTCGTAATATGCCACAAATAATTTCAGTCTCCTTAAAGGTTTCTGTGAGTGTCTTTATTAAGAATAAAGTGTGTTCAGTTGTCAGCTGAAACCGTGAGACTCGTCCTGTGACTTTTAGTTGCCTGTGCGGAGGAGGTAAGGGGAGAAGGCCCCACCGCTTCTTCACCTGTGGTGGCTCTTCAACTTCTGCAAGTGGTTTCATGCTGTGGTCTGCGTAGCTGAGGTCTTGCGAGCAGTTTCCCTCCCTTTTCTCCTGAATGTCACGAAGAGGACAGAAAATCTGCGCTGGTCTGTGCCTTGATTTTGAAATCCTGTTTGCTTACTTCTGCCCTGGTTGGAAAGACCAGAGAAAACGATCCTGGAGTACCAGCGTCCTTTTGCTGAGCAACAGTTGGTTTCAGGGTCTTCCAGGTTCATTTTTTTGGAGCAGAAAGAAGTGATCATGTGCTTTCAACATAATACACTTAAAACATAAATACACTTACAACATAAAAACACTTTCAGAAGTGTGAGTGAGCCCTGCCGGTGCAGTCAAGGCAGGAGTAGGCAAAGGACAGATGACACCATTCAGAAACCTCAGGCAAACGGTCGCTCCATGTCCCACATGCTTTGGGGTCTTGCCTTTCTTCATACATTCTGTGTCTCTTTGCTTTTTGATGATCCAGACTTTATGATTTAAATATCCTGAATTGAAGTCTGGCCTTCCTGCACGTGACCTGGAAAAGATAACTCTAAAAGTGCAAGCTTCTGGTGCTTTTCACTAGAGCTGCTGAGGTGCACGCACTCTGTGGTGTAGGTGCAGGGATGACTTCTTAGTTAGAGACAAGATATGCCCAGTATGCGATGGGGCAAATGTGGTTAAAAATTATGATTTTTTACATTGTTTTTGATGTTTTCCTAGATCTGGAGTCTTAGTTGCACTTTACAAAAACTAATTTATACCTCTCTGCTGTTGCTCCCCTGTAACATTTTGCTAGCTGTGGACCTCTGAATTGCAAGCATTCTCTGGCCTTGCTTCCAGAAACCCTTTTAAATGAGAAACAGGGAGGCAACAGTTACTGCTAATGGAAGATGCAGGCAATGTATGTAATTAGGAAGGCATGTAACATACAAGGAGAGATCTATGAAAGCGAAATAGTCATCTGTATTCTGAATTTCTGTATGCTTGTAATTTGCACACACGTATGCATCCCAAAGTCATCAGCGTGTGTCCTTCTGTAACTAACACTGGTCTTAAAAATGCTCAGTCAACCAGGAGTAATTACGATGAGGCAGCAGTCTGCTCGATGGCACAAAACATATTTGCCTGAGTAAGGGGGAGTAAAGCATTTCTCAGGTACTGTTACTGAATGGAGAGCCAGCATACGTTTGGCCCAATATCCTTGTTCATCATTCCAACGGGTCCATGTGTGTCTGGGAACGTCTCTGATGAAAGGGGTGGTCAGGAGCGGCCACGGAGTGTGGCAGGACTCTGAGTCTGCAACAAAAGACTTATATATAGAAGATGTATTAGGGGGGTTAGGTTGTATAATTCTGCTCGGCATGGCATTCACATCTTAAAATCCATAATAGGATCAGTGGAAGTTAAGTAATGCCATCCAGATTAGTCAGTCAAGGCAGAACTTAAGTGACCAATTCTTACTTGAGGTTTTAACTCCTAAATATGGAAGTTTTGAACCCTGCCTCTATAGAACGCAGCGATGCTTATATTCGTATCCAGATGCTAATGATAAATTTACAAAAAATGGAGGTTGGATGAGCATTCTGCCATTTTGAGGAAAATTTTTAGAGGTCATTTGGGAATTTCTTCTGTAATAGCTTTTATTCAGAATGCTAGAGTGAGTTAAACACTGTGTCGTCATTACACACATCTTAGTAAGGATTTAGCTAAACTGAGCTGATTAAATCTTTGTTAGTATTTCAGCAAAGTCAGATTTCGTTAAGTTCTAACCAGGAATCCTGTTATTACATGCAGGATAAAAAAGTTGGTTGCTCTACTTGGTGCTACTGTCTCAAAAAATGTTTTCCAGCAAGATAGAAAACCATGTTAGGGTCAAATCCGTACCAATTCCAATATATTTGAGACAGATCTAACTCATCAGAATATCAGAGTTTCATAAATTATTGCAGTTACTGATTTGTAATAACCTAGAACTGTTTATACTAGATAGAAGAATGGTAGCAATCCCTGCTACCTGTTGGAAAAATGGAGTTCCAGGTAGGAGGATGGAGGGGACATATTGTGTGATTTCAGGTGTGTCAGCTCTTCTACCTTTGATGTGGCTGCTGTGGTTGACGTGCACAACAATCGCAGTGGTGATCGGTGGCATCAGTCGTTCAGTAATTTTAATCTGTCCTTTTTGGGCATGCTCACAGGATGATTTGTGGTAAGCATATGTTCGGGTTTTGTGATACCTTTTATGCCTTAAGGTACGGCCAGCAAGGGCAGCACTGCCACTGAAAGAGGCGGCCTCACCGTTCTCCTGCTCCGCTCCCTTCCCTGCCCTGCACATTAGGTGGCCCGAATATTTGCGTGTTGAGCGATGAACCGCACTGGGAAATTCATCCAGACTAAAACTAGCGTGGGAAATAAAAACTGATTATTCTTTCAGTGTTTTCAGATAACCATACAACTAGATAAACACCTGTCCTCGCCCGAGAATGGGTAATGTGGATGGGGAGCAAGAAAACGGTGACAGGGCAAAACTCCTTTTTGTGGAGGCAGTGGTGATTTGTGCCAACCTAAAATGTGGCTTGGTAAAATACCACAAAATTTGTGTAAATAAAAGAAAGAAAACAGACAATCTAAGTACACTGAAAACGACTGCAATCCCATTTGTTTGCTAACAGTTATGTTAAGAAGTAAATTTTCTGTGAAGATCATGCAAAAATCATGTTTCGAATCTCATTTTAAATTTAATATAATCTTCCATATGTTTCTTTTTTTGGACTTTTTTGCCCTTTATTATCAATAGTCACCTATAAAATCAGGCCCCAGCATCCTTCAAAGGGAAAATCCCAAATATATCCAGAAATTATGGTGGTGCCTGCTGGCCAGCAGTGGGGGACAGATTCATTGCAGTCATTTCAGTCTATATAAAATAGGAACCGGAGACACATTTCTGTTCCATATGCAGAAATGTGTTGTCTAGGGGAAACTGTGGTCTAATGCGCCAAATGCAGGATGACCCGTCAGCGTTCTGGTTCTCCTCCCAGCCCTGCCACCCCTGTGCTGTACGATCTCTGGCAATTCATTTAAAAATCTGTGGGGTATGGCGCGACTGAACAAGGGCTTGCAATGTAGTTGAAGAGATTTCAGCTGAGACGCTGTGCTCAGTTGTATGCAGACTTTTAATTCATTTCAGGGCACAACTGGGAGATAAGTTTTAACCTACCACTGCAGGGAGTTAAAGCAAACCTGTTTCTTTCACAGTAAAATGAACAAGGAGCATTTACACAACTGTTTAAAATGTTCAGCCATGAGGAAGTAGGTTCCTACATCACTCAACTTCCATGGAGGACAACTCCTACTCCACCCTGATTTCTCTCCCTTCTAGAACTGAGGATGGAAATATCTACTGTGTTTTTAAAGGTGCCTCAGAGATTCAAATGGATGCATAAGCTTTTCCATTCCAATAGAGGCAGAAGGGAATCAGAAATGGATACGCAAGTTCTGACTGGAGCGCTAGCTCAAGTGAATGTTGCACACAGTCTTCGCTTTAGAAAATAGACTGTGCGGTACCGGGGTTGCAAAGAGAGAACTTGCCTTGCACCACTTCAGGCGCCCAGTTCCTCCAGTATCTTCTTCCACCATGCTTATTATTGCCATTTTATTGAAGTTGTTTAATTTAAAGGAGTGTTAAAACCTGAGACTTTCTGCACTTGTTTCTTTTCCTACAAATGGGCTTGTGCCGCAAACCAGTGTGACAGCTGAGAAGTATATGCCATTATTTCTAGGAGCCACACAGAGTTGTGTTAAATTAACTAATGGCATGATTATACCATCAAAAAAATTCAATTAAATTGTTATAAATGCAAGATGCCTCTTGTAGAAAAGCTTGAACTCAGGGAAGGAGAGCAAAAATTTAAACCAGCAATATAAACTAAGTTAAAAATCAAGCATCCAATATAGAAGGGGTTTCTTTGGTATTTATACTGTATATTTCCATTCTTCCCTCTTCACTTTGAAGAAAATCCATCCTTTTCTTTAAAAAAATTGCTGTCTTTCTTCTTAAGTAATGGAGATTATGAACATTATTTTAGAATCATAGTGTACTTCAGATTCCAATTGCCTGAGAGATTTTTCTTTTGCCCAAGAAGGTCTTGAAGCAAAAAGTCCTCTTGCTTACTTCCCCAATTCAAGCTCATTATGTGGAACCCTAGAAACTCACTGTTCCTAGTTATCAGCACTCGGAGTAGGATGTGTCTCTGGTTTAGTGCCTAGCTTAGACCAGACACCTGACCTGTAGACGGCTAAAGGAACCCTACTATGAGCGCTTTCTGTGCTTTAAAAAACGATCAGTCTAGCAAATTGGTATAATACTCTAGGGTCTCTCAGCTCCTGAATGGCTCTGATGTCTCTCAGCTGGGAAATAAACCAGGGTCCTGATTAGCCGTGTTTATTAAAAGCCCTGTGGCACTTTTTGCCCGAGCTGGCTATGGATGGGAAACCACATCCACCGTTACATAATGAAGATAAACATTTCACGGCATGATAAACTCTCCTGCTGTGAAGCATAAGCCACCCACCAACTGCCTGATTTTAGGAAGAACCCTCTCTATTACATAAGTGTTCAGTATGGGGGTTTCTTGCACCTGCCTCTGAAGCATCTGGTACTTGTCACCTTCAAAAACAGGATTCGAGACTGGATGGACAACTAATGTGAGCCAATCTGGCAATTTTTATGTAACCGAAGGCTCGTTGTGACAGGAGGACGTGTCATAGTTCTCACTGATGGATTTGCCGAGTTCCCAGGGCTGTTTAAAATGTGTATTGTGTGCTCTTCCTTAAAAGTTCATTTTTAAGCTGCTTGATACAAGGTAATATTGCAGGAATCGCTATACAAATGTGCAAACGAGTGGGACTGTATTCATATGTGTGATTGTGGGTGACTTTTAAGTACATTTCTGTTCATGAAGAAGCAATGAATTGCTAGCAGAGAAAGTGGGAGTGCTATTACATAAGTTGGAGCTATCCAGGATATCTTTAACTCGTTCTCGTATGCTTTGTGCCTTTTTCCTTTCTTCACGGGAAGGGCAGAACAGGCGTAACTGGTTAACATCGGCCGTATCTCACCCTACGTTCAACTCCTCCCGGCAGTGTTTAGCTAGTCTAGATTCCCAATTGCTCTCACAGGCGGATCACGCAAATGCTACCAAAATGCTTGTGAAAGAATTTACACAAGAAATCTATACCAGGGGACTTTATCATTTAGAGGAAGAAAAATTTTAGATACCTTCTATTGAAGTAACATCTTTGATTTCAAAGCAATCTTCAAATCCTAGATAAGAAAACTGTTATTTTTCATGAGAACGTATTAGGCTTGGGGGTGGTAAACGGTCGTGTTTAAATCAAAGTATTTTATTTCTAGCCCATATTTAAATCTCACTGATGTTTCTGAGAATTAAACACATGCATAAAGCTGAGCACATCCTTGACCGCTTTGTGGCTTTAGCATAGTGTAAGTTGCTGCCTGTATTAAAACACCTCTAAGTGTTTCCTGAACAAAAATCTCGTAGTACACAACAACACAGTGAAATATTTTATTGTGGGACATTAACAATACCATATCTAATTGAAACATAACGCTCTTTAAATAATAATAAAAAAAATTGTCAGTGTTAAATGCTGCATACGTGTTCCTTGGTAATGATATTTAATATTTTAAACATCAGATTAATCTGAAGCTCTCCAACCAATAGACTTCGTGAAAAGCTCTCCAAACATTTTCATCCATCGCTGTGGGTTCCAAATGTATCAGCTCTTTGTCTTTTTCCTGGTTGCACTGATTGCAACTGTCACTGAGTCACACAGCTTGCTTTGGGCCTGCAGCCAAGCTGATTACAACAGCAACTTGTGAGCCATAAAAAGGTAGTCTCAGATCTCAAAGAGAGATGAATTATAAAGAAAAAGGATATATGAATCCATCTGGAAAAAAAAATGGACTCAAAGGGTATTTTTGCCTCATTTTCACTACTTTCTCAAGAAAGAAATTAGTTATCAATGGTGAAATTAGTTATTTTGAGACATCCCAGGCAGCTTCAAATGAAAAAGATGCTGAAGCTGTCTGTAGTCTATCAGATGTTAAGGCAGCACCTGTTTGTGCAAATATCACAGACACGCAGGTTGAGGGGCAAATGTGCCAAAATAATGTCTTAGTTACTTTCAGTCTATTTCCGTGTTATTTATTTCTCAGTAAAGGGACTGCTCACCAGCTGTCTAGGAATATTTGACATCTCCAGGGTGTAAACAATAAAACTAACAAATTTCTTTATACAGTTACATTTACACGGATGATCTTTATGCAAAGGATGGTTAACATACCAGGTAGGAACAAACTCAGCTGTTGTGTTTTGGGAGGCCTGGAAAGCACTATTATTAAAAGTACTATCACTGCCTTTTTGGCTGACTGATTAAAAAGTTTTCTCCCTGTCTTCCACAGCACAGCATGGCTCACATAAATCATCTGGGGAAAAAAATACTTGAGCTCACAATATTTTAACCCAGATATTTTAATTGTATTAATTCAGTGGGGGTTTGATATATACATAACTTTTAAAGGTTTCAGTCCACCTGGTGAAGCACCACTTCGATTTAAAAAATGAAGATTTGCATTAGATAAGCTAAAAGTAATAAGCTAATATCATTCTATAAATTGATAAGGAGCAAGACATTAATTTGATGTACGTGACTCCACTGGCATGAGCACCTCTGTTGGATAACTTTTCTTCTGTTATGACCAAATTTCATGTTAGAACAACCCAAATTGTTTCTCCTCCATACTTGCAGTGTGAAGCTGATCTCTGTCTTCATTCCTTAATAGGAGAAAACATCCTAATTTCCAGTCTACGTTTCATGATTGAATTATGCCCATGTGTTCTCATGAAAACACTGTCTGCTAGCTTAAATGGTTTTTTTGCCCTTGATCTATTTATAGTCTGTTGTGACATCAGTCCCCATAGTTTAGATGGACCAGACCACGATCTTCCATTTTGTTCTCATATACCAGGTTCTCTATTTCCAAGACCAGTTGAATAGCCCATCTCTGCAACTGCTTTAGCTTGAATTCATCCTTCTTGTGGATGAAACAGAGGAATTGTTCATATGAGGTATTGCCAGGGCTCTGCACTAATGGTATTAATCCTTCCATGTCTCTGACATAGCCTATGAATGCATTCCTCTTTTTCTTTGGTTACAGCAGATTGGTAGTTCAAATAGTGTTGTATCCAGTTACTGTATGCATGTCATTCTCCTCCTGAGTCATCTCTAGTTGAGGAGCTCAGATTTTACAGTAAAACTTTTGTTCTTATTTTTCTAAATGCTTGATTTTGGCCTTTGGATTTCACGTTATTCCAGTCCTCAAAGTTATCCAGTTTTTGTGGTGCAATATCCTCCTCTGTTGTGATTTGCTCTTGTAACCACAGATGTTTCTGTGACATCTACATCCATCCAGATGCAAATAAGACTGATCCCAAGAGCAGCGCTTGAGGAGCTCCGCTGGCTGCCTCTCTCCAGCTTGATGCTTTGCTTTCAGCATTTGATGAGAAACATCTGCACTTTGTAAGGTGACATGGAGACCGCTGCTCCTGCATGTATTTTCAAATGAGATTTTAAGATGCATTTTGTAAACAGAAGAAGTAGAGACAAGATAACTGATTTTTAATTTATTTTTTTTTTTTTTGGTCAAAGGAATTAGAATCCTCATTCAAGGCCCTAAAGCTACTTTGGTTGGTCAAAGTTCCTCCTTCTCCCTCAGGCTGCTAACATTTGCAGGCAATTCACTAGTTTGTATTGAGAGCATTTTAACAACTTCAGAAAAATTAAGGGTAAATAAACAATTTTAATATTCAGATTAAGTATAAAGAAGTATAATCTAATCTTGATGCTTCCTTTGAATTCAGATTAGAAGGCATCTGAAAACCTGCAGCTCATCTCCCCTTTCATTCAAGTTTGAATAAAAACTATTAAAGTAAACCTAAAAGCCTTTGTGAGAAAGAAGGTCGTCAGGTTCATTCAGATCCAGAAATTCAAATATGTCTTGGAACAGTAAGGCAGAAACCATACTTACTGTTTCAGTTTAACCTGCAAATCACAAAGCTGCATCAGAACTAGCAACAATTTATATAATTCTTTACAGTTTCAGTACACAAGGCAAGACATAAAGACTAAACTAACACCTACTATCTGCTTTCTCTCATTGCTTAGCTTGTAAACTGCTCAAGGTAGGGCTAGTTTTGAGATTATTCTGTTTCCATAGTGCTTAGAAAAATGGGCTCTTTTATTCTTAGTTGGCAGTATTGTAGGAAACACCATTTCTGAAGAAGTATGGACAAACACTGCCCTGTTGTCAATGAATCATGGATAATAGTAATGCTTTACATATTTCCTCTTACCCTCCACATTCTGTAAAGATTTAAAAAAAAATAAATCTTCCACTGTAAATTACAAAGTACATGTCTTTGCTGTACAAAGAGCAATGTTTAGTTAATGTAATGAATAAATCCAATTCACAAATATACAAAAATTTAGCCAGGTCTTAGAAACTATTTTTAATTCTTTCCATCGTACACGTATGATATGACATTCCTACATCTCTGGTCTGTATAAGAGGAGAAGGGGATTTTAAACCCTATCCTTGATTTTCTGAGATTGATTAAAATGCTTCAGCATAGCTGAATCGTGCAGGTGTAAATTGTCTGTGTGTGGGAGGAAGAGACAGAATTGCTTCTCTTCAGCCTGATGTGACTTACACTACAGCAAACAGCCTTTTCTCCTTTATGAAATGTGTGGTAGTCAAGAAGCATCCTGCTCCTCTTGCGAGCCTGGGTACTGACAGAGTGTTTCCAGTTATGCATTCTAGATGGGAAATGCAGGGAAGTACAATGCAGAACACATGGTTGGAAATGTGCGCTGGGTTTCTGGTGGAATTCTTCCATTGCTAAATCAATCTTCTTAATGTCTGTGAAGTGCCCTCGCTTTTGAGCTCTCTTTCACATGCACACATGCTCATTCACAAATGCACACGCATGTATAGCCATGCACAAATGCACATGTGTGCGCGCACATATGCATACATATGCATGAACACATAGCTCAGTTGTTCCTGAAAGACAAAGTGTTTATAAATTAATAAACCTTTTCTGCTGTTTTTCTTCCACAATATTATACCTGCTTGGCAGGCTTTGAGGCTGCTGGTGTCAGCTCAAAGATCTGTGCTTCATTGCGCTAGCCATTGAATGTGCACACGGAGAAGAATAATCCAATAAAGCGTGGAAGTCCAATAGTGTTTGCAGACAGAAATGGGAGGCACCTGCAGCTGTTACCTGTCCATTACCTGGAGATGGATAGGGAGACTAGACTGCAAGCGAGGCACCTAGAAGCGAGGCCTGAAGATATGTATTGTATATTTTTTCCTGCTGTGATTTGCCCAAGTTTGTACCGAGTCTCTGTGGTAAGAGCATGAATTGATTCCAGTTCCCTTGATTTCAGTCTAATATGTTAACCGCACATTATTCTCCTACTGTTACTCGAAAATATGTACCTGAAAATGCTGTGTATCTGAGATTGCTGGGAACTGTTACTTGGCTTGACTGGCTATGAATCAATTTAACAATAAAAGTCGGTGTACTAAAAGTGGCTTGGCAGAGCATTTTGGGAAATTAAGAAATTTTAAAAGCCCCAAGAGAGAAGCAAAGAGCAAAACTTTCTTGGAAGTCAATGGAGAGAGCAGCTGATTGACATATATTTTGTAGAGAACTCAACTCCACCTAGTGCGCAAGTTAATGTAAAAGCGAATAACCTTTGTTTTTTCAGTCAATTGACTAGAAAGAAATTTGCTGTTCACAGAACACAGACTACATGGAGAGCTGCAAAGGGTCATCCAGTGGAAAACACATTTTGAGGATGTTCTTTAGACTCTTGTCTTTATAGATTCCTGTCAATGAAGTCTGGAGATATCTCTTTGCTGATACGCCCTCCTGAACGAATGCAGCAATTACCTCTACTAAAATAGCCAATACCATCTGAGCAGCACCCCTGTAACCACAGTTCATGTTTCAAAATGGAAAAAGGAAGTACATTTATCTTCAGGAATGAGGAGGAGTCAAGCAAGACAGTCATTCAGCACGTTTGTCTCTTTTATGTCCCCTGACCTCCTGAAACCATTAGAAAAATTTTGCTGTGGTGTGTTTCACAGTGTTGATGGTCTGATAGGATAAATGGTATTTGTTAAAAAGTTTTTAAAGGTCCAGGAATAAAGAAACTGGGTAGAGTCAAGGAGGGCATTTTTCTTGATCTGGTGCTAAATCTTTTAGTACTTACAAGGTTTCAAAGATCAGTTTCTCTATTTTGCAGTGGAGAACTTGCATGCAATACCTAGCAATAAGATTTTGCTGGTTTTTATTATTTTAGCATTTATGTAGTTAACTTTGACTGTAACAGCTAACTTGGACTTTCAGGCAATAATTCTGTATGGCCTACTATTCCTGCATGTGTTTTCAAGTGCTACGCCGTATGAATCCTACTGGCAAGAATTTGCTTTCCTCCACTGTATTAATTTTCTAACAAATGTGACAAATATTCAACCTGCCAAATATGCATATGTTTACATGTACATGTTCAATTTTGCTTTTAGAAATGTTATTGTGTTTTTCATGGCTTACAAAAGGCTTGGGATCAAATTTCTGCCTGGTGTGAGAATGTAAGATTATAGTACTGGAGAAACATTAGCTTATGGCAGCCATAAGTGTATATGAAATGTGAAGAAAACATATTCTTCCAGATTACAGAAAATATGCTCTTTGATATCTTCTTCTGCCAATCCAGCAGTGCAAGGCACATTTCTGGAGGAAAGACATTGTTACCGGGAATATCTAATTTTGCAATAATTTGCTAACAAAACTCTTGATCTCATGATTTATTTCTAAGTTAAGGCAGCCCTGAAGAGATCTCACCTTGGGACCAACAACTTCAAGACTTGGGGAATGTAAAAGGAATCCCCTCTTGCCACTACGAATCCTCTGAACATTTGAACTGCATTCAGCTAGGTTCAGCTAGATCAGAGGGTTTTTCCTTTGTCCTTTAATCTTTCCACAACTCTTTTTCCTTCCTCCAATAATGTCAATGCTGTTGGGTTTTATTTTATTTTCTGCTAGTAATAGAGTCATAATGAATGGCTTTCAGGGTTGGTGAGCAGTGGACATTTGCTTTGGGATTACCCCAAACTGCCAGATCATGACTGTCTCCTATGTTGGCCTTGACTGTGTTTCACTGCTTATATATATGGTAGCTACTGTATGGTGATTACTTATATTAACCTAAACACATGTAAGAAGCTTTGCCAGCATCTTAATGAATCTTCTGAGAATGATTCTCTTGTGTCAGCTGCCTTACTGTAGCTCCCAGAGTGTTCATTTTCATATCTACCACTTAGTTTTCCACAGACTTTTGTCATTTGCTCATAGATAAGGTGGAGAATTGTCAATCTGAGAGTTGGTGCATGCTGTTGCTTTCCAAATCCCACAAAGATTATTCAAACTCTGTAGACTACAGCAAATTTCTTAAGCAAGTCAAGCTATTGTAAATGAAAAAAATCAGATACAAAAAAATGATGATGTAAAATTCTATATGTTTACGATTAAAATGCTTTAATGGGGTACAGAAACACACAAGATATGCTGCTCTCAAATTGCTCATAGGATTGCTGAAGAAGTCATCCTGTTATTCTTAGAAACAGTTCTGAGAACATTTCTCTTGCTGTATGATCACAAATAATCCTACTTCACCTCAAAACCCACAGAGACTCAGAAGCCCTTTCTGGGCCACCTTTGGATTGATCAGGATACCCTATTCCATGATTCTGGGTGAACCACTGAATCTTTTTGAGCAAGATTGTTACTATAACATAGCTACCACTCAAATAATAGAAACGATGCTCTCTTCTTGCTGTCTGAATAATCACCAGCTGGAAAAAGCAGTAGCTGGTATCAGGCAATACACAAAGGGCCAGAGGGTCAATATTCATCATCCAATGTGATGAAGACCTAAACTGGAATATTTTTCTATACTTCAAATAATTATCTGTATTTTTAATATGAAATTTTTAGCATGAGACTGAATAAATGTATAGTTATTCATGTGGAGGCTCTTTACATAAGTCACAGTTCTCAGGCTCCACCTTACAAAGTGTGATCAGCATTTAAAGTAAAATCTTTTCCTGATCAGCTGGTCTGCAAAATATATTTTAAGGAGAGATCCCCTGTACAGGATACGACTTCTACCTCTATTTGTATCCACTTGAAAACTCTCTTTCTAGATTTCAAAACCTTCCCTGACTTGGCTTCACACTTTTCTGATTTCATGTTCTGTTCTTCCCATCCCATCCATTTCCCAGTTTTAGATTTTTCACTCTCTTCTTTTTCTGCCCTTTTCTTCTGTGAATCATTCTTCCATGTGTACTACACATCCTTTCTTCCAAACAAATGTGGCCAGTAATTCTTACATGGAAACTAGAATCGGTGAAAATTGGAGTAATGTTCCTGAAAAAACTGCAAAATTTTGACATTTTCATAATGGTTTCACTGAAGATCTTATTTTCTTCTTTAGATACATTTCATCTGCAATATATTAGTGATTTGGTATATTGAGGATGATATACAAAATCTGTCAGATATTGTAATGCAAAAATACATGAATAAACAAGTTCCGAACAATCAGAGAGGGGAATTATATCTTCACAGAAAACAGAACTGTCCACTAAGACTGGCAGGTACAGTCACCGTCCCTTAGACTTCCCTCAGACTATTTGCATGAGAAAGCATTCCCTAGTAAAGCCCTGCAATCATACAGTGCAGAATATGCCTACGAGGCATCTGCTTGGGGTTTATTTTACCACTTCCATGTTGTGCTATTTTGGCATGACCATCATTAGGCTTCTGAGGTCTGAAACAACCCTACAATAAAATGCTATTTTTTTAGTATAGTTATAAAACACTCACAGCATGAAGTCCGTCACTGCCTCCGCATACACCGCAAGTTAGGAAATGGTGTGGGATCACATTTGCCTGTTGCTATTTTCTTAATGTAATTTGTATTTTTTTTTCAGGTATTTTTTTTTCATTTACAATCCTTGTATTTTCTGTAGAGGAGGGTGAGCTACCAGAAACTAACACACAAAAAGTTATTCAAGATATATGAAAAGGAGAAAAAAAAAGAAGTCTGAGGACATCAGTGCTATGTTCTGTGAGAAAATGGCATGAAACACACTGATAAAAAGTAACGTGTGCCCATTCTTCTTCCTCTTGTTTGGAATGCAGTGTTAGACTCTATCTGAGGTTAGAAAACACACAAAACCAAATCTTCATATGCAACTAATTTAATCAAAGGGATGGGAGGGGTGACTAGAACAGATCAAATGCCAAAACCATACTTTGCCACAAGAAAAAGTGTGGAGCTGGGAGTGGAGTGGATAAAAAATTCAGTCCATATGGTCTAATTATTGATGTTCAATGCCTTTGTCATTTGCCAAGCACAGAGATGCAACTGGAAGTATGTTGTCCTGCCTGAACTTTCTGATGGTTGCTTTCCCCATATTTCTGTTTCAAGAGTGATAAATCACCAAGAACTACTACAAAACAATGTTTTCTTCTTACTCAAGGAGAGGCTTGTGCCTCCACTCCCTTCCAATTATAGCTTAATATGGAGTCTATGGAGAGAAGGACAAGAGAGCATGGTGTGTTTCTTACTGAGCGGGATGGTCTGCTTGCTTGTGGCACCTAGACGGATGCTATAAGCAACATAATTTTCCTTTTGACCCTGGCAAAGGTTCAGTAGTAAAACCACATTGTCCTTGCGAGAGCCCTTGGGTCAGAGTGATCTTCCTGCCGACGGGAGACGTGCAGGAGGCTGTGCTGAGCTTGTGCAGGGGAAGTGGTAGGAGATCCCGTGTCTAAGGAACTGGGCCAGGCGAACCCTAGAAAATGGACCTTGCACTTAACGAAGAGACTGATGAAATATTTTCCTACCGACCATAAATATTTATAGTATCCCAGATTCTCTTGGATTATAAAATAAGGATTGTGAAACACAGAGGCAAAACCTTTGATGCAGTTCCCCTGGAAGCAGGAAGGAAAAGTGAGCAGGAGGTATGAAACAACCTAGAATTCGTGGTTTTAGTCGTCAAATGGTGCTTAAATAGTTGCTACCATTGCAATTAGTTCTCATGAGCTACAACTTCAGCCTGGGAGTCGTGCAGCACAGAGACATTGCTGGCAGTCTGGGTCTCGGGGTTCAGTTTGGCACGGGAGTGCGGGAGGGAGGATGGAGGGGCCATGGGACCTGTCGGGCTGGTAGCACAGCACAGGTCAGCTGTGCTGCAAACAGCTTGCTGCTCATCCTCCAGGTTGTCTCATTGTTCTTCTGGTGCTTTATCACATCTGTGTGAGACGTGTTTCTCCCCGTTATGAGAAATATTAACTCACAATACTCTTACTACTCAAACGGGGTGAGGCATACATGTTTAACACCAGCGCTGGCATTTCTGGAAAGCTTTGTAGATTATGTTTCCTGCTGTGTTCAGAATTCTCATCTGCTCAGTAAAACAGTTTCTACCCCTGTCCACCCCCCAGGGCAATCAC
Source organism: Rhinoptilus africanus (assembly GCA_013400135.1). Taxonomy (NCBI): domain Eukaryota; kingdom Metazoa; phylum Chordata; class Aves; order Charadriiformes; family Glareolidae; genus Rhinoptilus; species Rhinoptilus africanus. The sequence continues at coordinate 300,201 of VXBO01007958.1, forward strand.
AATTGCCAATTTTCAAATCAAAATACTCCAGCTCTTTTGAGCTTCTTTCGCTTAGAAAAGGCGTATGTAGTGCCAGTACTAATAAGCATATTTAGTGCCAAGCTTCTGTTTGGTTCAATCACACATTTTAATCAAACTTGTGGAATTAAGTAAAGCATTAAGCACACTTCTTCCACTACTCATTTTTTTAGTGAATTATTCAGGGAGTATAAAGCGATAATTGGCTACTGTATGTTGTGACAGATAGCCTCCCTCTCCGGTAAGCCACAAATATGAATATTGAAGGAGCCATCTGATCTGATTCAGACTCAGGTTGTTACTGTGTTGTTGTACAGATTTTTTTTTCAGGTGGGCCAGTAGCTGGTGTCTCTGCTTATGGGCAAGAACTTTTTAAGCCACAAAAGGATTAAACATCCAACTGATGTTTACATGAATTTTACCAGCAAATACAACAAGAGCAAGATTAGCTCTCAAACAAACCATTGGAAATCTAAGTAAACGCACTTTTACTACCCAGATTTTTATCACTTCTCTGTTACTGGTTGCAGATAAATTTAAGTCCATGAAAGGGCAAGTATCAGTCATTTAGCCCTCTAAGAAAGGTGCTTGTATACAAGCTGCAATTTGCACCTCCTTACTTCAGTAAAAACAATATAAATAGCTCTGATCAGTGCAGGGTGTTATATTGTGCTCTAGAGCAGTCTAATCAATTGCCAATTTTTAGTTTCTGAATCAAAGCTGTTTATTAGACATTCAAGAACAAATCTATGTACATGCAAAAGTCTTAATTTTTCAAGGAACTCAAATAACTTAGAAATAACTCTGTTTACTAGGAAAATAAGCAAACCCCAAGCCATGAAAACCTGAAATAACAAATATGTTCCCAGACTGAAATAAGTTTGCAGAGAAATTTAAATATTTTCTATAATTTCATGCAAAGTGGTTAAATTATTACTATTATAGTTACGAATGTTTACCCTTCCTCTGCATGAGTGTAATGACAGTCAGACCTACACTGATCAGAATAATTAAATCATATGGTGATAATACAGTGAATAAACATTTGAAAGAAAATCATATAATTTCTTTCATTGATTCTGCATGGCATATGCTCTGGCTAAGTATAAGAATGTCAATGAAATGCATAACACCGTGTTAAATGAACTGAAACCTGATCATTTAATTAATAATTATCCTGCTGTATAAAAGACTTTAACAACATTTGAGTATATGAAAATATACAGTAAAGATTTCCTGAGTTTTAAATCCACATTTCATGCAGCAAGCAGGGAATAACTCTCCTTGTGCATCATATTATTATCCTGGAACTTCTGCTTCCTAGCAAAGATCAGGCAGATTGATTGTACTGGTAAGACTGAAGAGTTCCAAATTTAGAGAGCCATTTGTAGATTGGATATCTGTGCATATTTACCGGTTTTCATCTTAATGCATGTATGTGTTTCTGTACACACACACACATTAACAATATAAGACGGCGAGGACTGTTGTAAGTAATTTTTAAATAAGTAACTTGATAGTACACCTGCATACAAAGACAATGTTACCTTTAGGACAATGCAAAAGCTTTACCTGTACCTTTGCCATGATGGGGGAGGCTGTGTTGACTGAATATTTTTTACAATGAGGATAGGAATGTTCAAGTAGGCCCCCTTAAGGTAGACTTAGACAAGCTCATTGAAGGAGTTCGTGTACTGTAGAGAGTTTATGCTCGCCATTAACCTGAATTAGCCTATGTTTAGTGCTGAGGAAAAGAGAATCAATGTAATTATGAAAGTTTGGAAGAGCAGCTCTCCCCACTTAGGCACAGGTAGTACAGCATGGAAGGTAGCACAGTTACCAAGGGCTTCAGGAAGTGCTTAGTTTTGGTTAAAGGATGGAAAATAGGTTAACTGATTTTATTCATGAATGGAAACAATTTCAGGCTGGTAATATATCACAAAACACAAAAGCCATGTCAGAGTTTCAGAGTACAAACAGTCATTTCATAACTGAACACAAATAATTGTCAGCTATTGCCTGACCAATTGTGTATTTCTGAAATGGAGCTTTATAAACAATCACGTTGCCCCACAAGAAAAGAAATACAGAGAGAAAAATTTATTTTACTCTGATACCTGCCAGAGTCTCCATCTCAGTCCCTCTTCTTTCTTAAAGAGCAGCCTCTGAATGCTAATGTGTTAGCACTTAACATTATTTTTAAGAGTTCAGGAAGTACATCGAACAAAAACTGCTGCTGGTAACAGGCTTAGTTCTAAACAGAAATCTGCAACAGTACTCTCCTTGACAAAAGTCACAGAACCAAGCCAGGTTTTGGTAATTCTGTAACCACAGTAGCCTATGTGCTCCCACACTGCTGTATGTCAGTACAGGTTAGCTTTTGTCCAGTAACACAACTTTTCTTGGGTCCGGGACCAGGAACATTTGGGTATTCTCGGTACTCAGAAACTGTCTGGTATTTTGCACATGAAGGAAATAATGAATAATAATGCATAAGTAATAACAACAACAATAATAATAAATAATAATGCAAAACATGCATCACTGATCTATGGCAAGAGATTTCCAGCACTGAAAATGGTTCCTGAGATGCATGGAGTCACAACTCTGAAAAGACTGGAAGCTTGAATCCAGCCAAGCTGGACTCAGCACCTTCCTTGATATTCCTTTGACTCCCAAATGCAAGGCACTCTTCAAATGATTTTCTTCTCAGTCCTGAGTGGTTTGATGACAACAATGACCAGTGAACTTAGTATCTCATGATGGTCTTTCTGTACCCCTGAAACCACACTATTATCAATATTTCATTCGGGGGCTGTAAGATTTAATTTAGAATATTTGTACAGTCCCTTAGAATGCCCTTGAAGTTTTTTATGCAAAAGACACAGTGGAAGCAGAAGTTACTCTCAATAAAGAAATTTTTGTGATGATCTTTTGATACTGTGACACATGATTTCCTTCCACCTATTTTTTAGATCAATTACAAAGAAGAAATGAAGTTCTGACTTGTGTACTGACAGCCAGGAGCACTTACAACTCAGAAATGATGCTACTAGCAAAAAATTAATGAAGCAAACATGTTTTTTCAATTTTTTTCAAAACAGGGTCTTTCTAAAACCAAGTTAGCACTAGTAACTGATTTCAAATATGTTCCTTTTCTTTTTTTCATAAACATAAAATTCTTTCTGAACCCTAATCAAGAAAATCTTTGGCCCAAAGCAGCATGACAAATAATGAAGCTGCAAAATAAGTAACAGTAAAAAATCCTTTGTGTGTGAATTTGCACATATTTTATCCCATAGAGCATGTAATATAAGCAGAATAATACTTGCCCTGACTTTTCTTCTTGAAGTTCTGTTTGCCATTGCTCTGTATGTTGAGTAATGATTTGCACTTGAACTAACTGAGTGCAGAGAGCGTAAAATAGCATCTCCACATTTGGGAGCATTTTATACCCAGTTTAGGCTCGCATTTGTGCAACTGCTGTGCAAGAAGAACAATGAGTGGAGCCCTTCAACTGTAAAAATGGATGATTCAGCAAACTGTTGCTTACATGAGTCACCCTTACTCTGCTGAACAGATTTTTGATCTTAATGACTCTTTACACCGTCCTGAGAAACCATCCTGCAGAAAAACTGTAAGGAAAGTAATTTCCACCCAATGCACCCCTATTTTGGAGGCAAAGAGTACATATTACCTGTTGTCAGTTTGTCCGGATCAAGTTACCGGGTTATAAAGCCTCTGGACGCATTCCAATCCAGATTGGTCTTACTACAACAAAATCCATATTTTCAGGTTTGTTGTCCACATACATAAACCCAGCATTGACCAGTAAATCTGCAGCACAGTATGGTTTTATTTAGCAATTTGCTAGTTTAACACTGGGACAAAGCCCATTCCTACCAGCCAATTTGAGCAGTTAGGCTTATGACCTTGTCTTTGCACAGAAATCCTAGGTGAATGACTTCTTGTGCATCTGATTTAGCTTGAAAAGACAGGAGAGGCAAAAGAAAAAGTTCAGAAAATGTTTTAAATTCTTTGTAGGGCCAAATTTAACTGCTGACCCCTGCCAATTTAACTCTTTAATTACAGAAAAGCATTCTATGATTGTTCAATTTTAAAATACTTTCTGGAATGATCTCTATGTAAATTGAATTCCCAAATCAATTGTTGCCTCCATATAAGCAGAACTCAACAGTTCAAATTGTGTCTTTTATTCTCAAGTAAAAGTTTTCCATGCAGGTCATAAAAAGTTCAGTCCTAAATGAGAAAGTTTTCAAAGGTTGTGTCCAATTACAAACCAGTAATTTAGGTCAGCACGACTGTGTGGCCAATTTGTAAGGCAAGATGATGCAAGGACTGGGCAACTGAGTTCACCACAAAAATGGTATTTTTTAAAAAGTAAGCCTAATTTTCCAAGGTTGGTTATTTTTTCTGTTTGTTAAATTATTTATCCTAGTAAAGAGCACTGCCCAGTCTAAGATTTGTTGGTTTCTTATCTACCCTATTTACATAATTGGCAACAACCTGCATGTGCAAAGCAGCATAGGATTCATTCACCCTCCCGTGTTGAGAGGCATCTGCCAGAACTGCATGTTGCCTTTTAAAGTGGAGGTACTTTTTGATTAAAAAATGCTTTACTTGACTAATTCCGGTCTTAATCCTACGAACATACATACCAATGTGCAAACCTTTTAAATCCTCCGACACTTCATTCATATGCCAGATTCCTGGCTAAAGGTGAACAAGGGTATCCATTTTGCTGGAACTTATCAGATGGACTACTTCATGCCATACATCAGCTAGCAAGTACGACTATCACTCATGAATGGGTAATTACTGGGAGGGCAACAAATGTAGTCTAGCCAGTTTTAACACCCACAAAAATGCTTTAATTTTGTGCCGATGACGAATGGGGACATCGAAAAGGTTTCCTCTTTTCTTGCACGGTTGGCACCCACCTTCGTACCTTGATGAGTAAATATTGTACATATCTCAAGCTTACAAAATACCCAGCTTTAAAAATCTGTTGGCTTACTACCTAAATAATATTTTGGAATGGTCATTAGGCTGAGTCCAGAGCATGTTGGTTTTTTAGATCAACATCTCTTAACAAAAGCAATCTTTAGGGTAATATATTTTCAAAATCAAGTACTGATCACATTTACTGTAATAAAACTCAGGTACTATAGAACCATTTCACTGGTTTATGTTGTAATACCTAACAAAAAATTGAAGTTTAACACCATTTTATAGCTGGAGAAATTGAGTGTGAGAAAGACAAAATTACAAGACTGAGGCCATGAAAACAGCTAAGCAGAAACAGAAAACAATTGGAGCTGTCTATGTTGCGGTACTTTAGCCACATTCATGAGGGATTTATATTATTTTGGACAGAAGAAATTAAAACTTTGGGTTCTACTCTGAGTTTTGGTACTTTGAGTCGTGATCTCAACTGAAATCAGTCTCTGATTTACGGTTATTTCATACTAGTCTATTTTTGGAAGAATGAAAATATACTTCTCATATAGTGGCTAATAGTGGAACACATTTGAAATCCCTAGGAAGAGAGAGTAGCTTAAGAGAGAGGTGAACACACCTAAAAATAAAAATAAGTCTTTGTGTTTACTAAATTTTGGGGCTAGAATACAACACAGTTCCCACCAGAAGGTAACAGGTTGCATTCCCCTTCAAATTAAGTGGTTCTGGAAAAGAACTAAGAATCGACAAAGAAAAAACTTTTAATTCAGCAAAGTTAAAGAACCACTACTTAAACACCACTTTCAGGTAGAGACATGAGTCTGACAGGAACATACCCACTTTCTCCTGGAGAGCTGTTTATGCCAAGTCTTTAGAAAAGGGGAAGCTGAAGATGTTGTAGTCACTGAAGCTACTCTCTGACGACCGGGGAATTCGCTTTATATAAAGTCTATCAGCAGTTAAAACTTTTTTGTCTCACTGGAGTGGCGCAGAGCTGCTAAGCTGGCCTGAGGGTTAGTGTCTTCATATTACAGTTGAGAAATTTAGACTACTAAACTATTACATCAGATAAAGAAACCTGCAAAAATCCAGCCTTCTATTTAAAGAAGAAAAAGGCTTTTGGATTGATTAACTGTGCCAAGGAGGGATTTGGAAATACCAAAGTGGAAACCTCTAGCATTGCTCTAGTTCAAAAAGATAATTGTTAAGTAAACAGAACTTTCAAAGCAAGAGCTTTGCTCTACATAGCAAATAAGCACTTAATCAGGCATGTAAATGGAAGAGAGGCATCTCAGGTATTTTCTGAAGGTAACTTAGGGGCACTTAGGACTGCTGTTATGTGCTCAAGTTTGTACCCCTAATAGATTTATAGAAGTAAGAGACAATCAAAAGAGATTTTGAGAAACTAGATAAAATTTCTTTAGAGCTACACAGAAAACTGGAGTTCATCCTGGAAATACCAACATTTCTGTGAAGTGCTTCAGATTTATTTTTCCATGTTACTCCTGGAAAAAGGGGCTTTGATAAGTCCCATGTTTGAGGAACATGGAAAGATTCTTGCTAAAGCAGAAAAAGGATAGTAGAAAAAACCAGAGAAGAAGCTGTATAAAAATGAACAGAATTACGCACGCATATATTCAAAGTTCTATATTCAGAAAGAAAAGATGGCAACGAGGAACATGAGGAAGTACTGGAAAGAGGATGCAAATATTGTGAGGGGAATTACTGTTGCTCATTTCTCTCCCTCAGCTGGTTGGTCTGCTTTCGGGTGAATTACTTAGAAGATGCGTCACAAATTCTATCTGTATCGCTGCAGGGATTCTACTAAAAGGTGGACTTCGCACATGTAATTTGCTCTGGTCTATGGCTGGTGTAGGGATGGTTAGGAAAGATGGGGTCCTAGCTGAGCAGGAGATGTCCCCTGGGTGGTGGGACTGGCAATGCCCTCTGGCAGGGGAGCTCTGAACATTGTACCCCCTCACCTCCCCTCTTCCACACAACATTGTCTCTGGGTCCGCACTCTCAGCCAGCCAACATGGGGCCACCTTCACAACTGGGTCTCCATCACCTTTTGGGTACTGTTACTGGGGAAGTAAGCAGTGTGGGTGTTCTCCATGGAAAGGATTAAATGCACTTCTCTGGTAGTTCTCTAGTCACAACACAGCGTAAATTCACTTGGGCAGCTGAGGCCTGACTTCTGGAAGTCACTTCATCATGTTCTGACCCCTACCGTGCGTCTCCTGTTTGACAGTGGTCACCACCAGTTTCCATGAATACTTATGGATGCAATTCAGATATTTTTTTCTAGGTATGCACTGGATATATTTAGAATTATCATATTAGTGATTTCCCTCACCTTCTTTTTTCACGTATTGAGAAGGAAAGTGGTCTCACCTCTAAAACTGGCCAAAATTTGTCCAACTTACATTTTTTTTTCAAATTTTGACTTATGTATCAGTAAAAAAAATTAATTGCAAAACTAACAGAATTTTCTTGTTAACTATTCACATTTCCAAATGGCAATATTGCTTTTAGAGGCTGTCTCCCAAATAAATAATGCTGACTTCAGTGTATAAATGACATTTTACATGTGTCTTCAAGCAGAAATATCTTTTGTGCAAAAAAAGGAATAATGAATATAAAAAAGAGCACTTGGAGTAAACACAAGCATTTAAAGCCAGTCTGCACATACAATAAGACATGTACCACCAATGCAAGATAATTCAGTGGTTCTTAAAATTACAATCTATTATGGTGTGCTGATCATTTTCTAAATCTGCCATCAAAACCACATACCTCACTAAGAGAACTTTTATTTTAAAGGCACCAAACCTGTTATTTTCATGACTTAAAGCCATATGGTCTCTCTCAGGCTTTCCTTTGCAGCACAAATTCACTTGTAATATTGAGATTAATTCTCTATTCAGTAATTGCTTGTGAATCACACCTTTACCCATCTGCCATCCTATGTCAAAGAAGTGGCACTTCTATATATACAAACATTTCATTCACCTTGGTTTTTTGAGTGCTGCTCTCAGACTATATTTTCCACACATCTTATTTTTTTGATTCTTCAGCTCCATGTCTGTCTGTCTGTCTCATGTTCAGTCTCGCGGTGGATACACTAAAATGTGGTTGTAATGGGTGAAGTCACCAGACTGCTGACCTGATTCAAGGTAGATTTTCTGAGATCAGGCCAAATGATCCCATTTTAGTAGACAAGAGAACACAAATTGTCTGCCACAGAAATTCATTTCATCGCCATTAAGCAGTTGTGCTTGTAAATATGTAAATATTGCTTTACATTTTGTAATTAACTTTGTTCTGACAAAAAATGATGATCTGTCCACCTGATAATAAAGCCCTCTGGTTGTTTGTAAAATAGTTTATAGAAGACACTTCTGTGTTGAATTTTGATTCTTTTTAGAGCATTTTTTGGCAATGGTGAGTACTTTACAGTTTCCAGTCTCACACTGGGCAAAATAGGTAAGGTTGCTCTTTAGGGAGGAGGCAATCCTTTTCTCTGTGTGTATGTATATATACAGAGCCTTCCATAATCCTTGGTGAGCTGAGTCTTCTGCTGGAGCTTGCAAAGCCAACTGTATGATAAGAATAATATGACATTGTGAGGAGAATAAGGAACACAGATCAACAGTGTTTTATGTTTCTGATGACTTGTAGCTTTTAATAGCTACAGGTTGAAACTAAGTTGGCACCACACTTAAAATATCCCAAGACCTGTTCTTGTTCCTGTTTTCAGAAGTCTTGCCACTATTATGAGAGAAGTAGAAACTACTGGCTTTATTCCTCATGCTTTTTTTCTTTTTTTTTTTCCTTTTTCTCTTTGCTACGTAAAAGGCTGCTGACATTTCAAATGACAAATCTAGTTTCCTCCAGTTCTCAAAAGAGGAAGCTTGACTTCAGTGAACATGTGAATCAGATACTGCTGCCAAATGGAAACGGTGTCTTTTTGGGCCAAAGCTTCAAAGGAAGAATCCTGTATTAGCAGCACTGAGCTTGCTGTGTATCTTGAACCCAAAGTCAGATAATGACTTTCAAATCTGAATTTGCAGAAGGTACCTTTACTAGCAGGTGTCCCAACTCCCACAAGGAAAGAGGGTTTGGCAGCCAAACTGAAGGAGCTCTGCAATCACTCCTATGTCCATTGGACAAAGAAAAGCTGGGCAGGGGCAGGAAAGGACAATTTAGCTGGGTGGTAAGGTGGATTGAATATTATTTTTACCTGTCCTTTCAAGCACTGAGAGGAATCACTGGATAGTCACAAGGCACAGGATCATTTGATGACTCCTTCTACTTTTGTTAAAGCAAAAATGGCAACAAATCAGGAGTTTGGTGTGTTTGTGCATTTATAGAGATAAGGCCACCCATCAGTTTCGCAGACAAAGCCTCTTGGTATCTGAAGAGGGAAAAATTCCTTTCCTCTAATGAGACAGCCTGCACTGTTTCTCTCTTATTTCTCTCTTCAGGGTTCTCTTTCACAAGCTTTACTATGATTGGGATGCAAATTAAAAGACAGGGTGGGGAAACATAAATTTTAACCTATGGCAGAGCAGTTTAAAGCAGAGAGAAGTTTAATACAAGTGTAAATAAAAACAAGACAGTATAAATAAAAGTAGAGGTCACATCTACTCAGCACAGTCACTGTTGTTTTTATTGTGGGAGTGACAAGGGAATCCAGTAGAAGCACAGATCCCTGCTGTGTTCACTGCTTCTGAAAGACAGAATGTAAAAGGTATCCCTGCCCCTCAAGACCTTCTAAATACAGCCTAATTTTATTCAGCGTCTTTACAGAAGAACATGTTCTAAAAGAAAGTCATGTTTCTTTGAAAGAAGGAAGACACTGTAGAATATTACCCACTGTCACAAAAGGAATTGTGTCAGAAATGCTTTCACTGATTCCACTGCAAAGAGAACAAATTTATATTTTTATCCTTTTCACATAGATCTCTGTAGACATCATGTTATTTGCAGTTCTCAGGAAAATACAGCCTTTCCCAACCCCCTTTTGAGAAAACTGTATATAATTATGGAACAGCACTGAGTGGCCTTAAAGCAAAAGTGTCCAGTGTGTTCTGAAAAAAAAAGCCTACATAATGTTTAGGACACTATATGAATTATCTTTATTATCACAAAAGGAAGCATCCAATTAGAAGCAGACATCCGAAATTTCAACTGAGGGCATGGTAGACCACAGAAATTGGTAAAGTGAAGAAAAAGCATAATAACATGCTTGTGTTAGGCTGGTGTACTGTTTAATACCAGTGCAACCATGGATTAGAAAAAGGTTGCTTGCCAAATAATGTTTTTGCTTTAGTGGTCTGGATAGAGTTACAAAGTAACTGTGAATGACAATCTTGGCATATAAATGGTTAGCAGATATGAAAATCTTGGCATATAAATGGTTAGCAGATATTCATTCCAGAATTTAGGCAGCTGTCTGGTGCAACTCGATATATTTTGTAAGTAGTTTTCCATATAAAATGTCTCACAGAAGGCTTTACAGCTAATCATCCTTCGTATATGCATACACAGGAGGATACCAGTTGCAATATAATCCATATTTGGCATATAGAGACATAGTATAGGCAGAGGGCAATGAATTAGGATCTACTGTAAAAGCAGACACTCATAAACAGCAGCTAATTAAGAGTTTATCAGCATGTCACTATGCACAACAAACCCTAATATTTCAGTAAAATATAATAGTGTGTGCAAGCTCAGCTGTCATATCTTATCAGATGGGAGGTTTATGTGAGGTGAAGACACGACACTGCGCATAGCACTGCGCTGTATGTGGGAGTAGCAGGGTAGAGTATGACAGGATGGTTCTGCTGTAAAGCCTCATCACTGCTTACATTTTTCAGAATTAAAACCTTACAAAAATGCCTACTCCATACAACCTCTTTCCTTCAGTAAGGCAAGGCATTGGGCTCTTTTTCCTAAAAACGGAAAGCAAGAACTAAGTGTAAGGTATTACCATGAAAAAGCATCCTACACTATCAGCAGACAGCTGCTTTCACAGCACCAAAGAAACAGCTAACAAAGGAACAATGTCATTAGCTGCTGCTGGACGTTGAGCAATAAGCGTATGATATGACTGCACGAAGTATGTAAGCACATTGTTCTTTCAGTGGGAGAAACATGGAAGAACTAAAGGGGTACTGTTTATGCCAATATGAAGAATATTCTCATTTCTTCCCATTTTCTGTTAGTCCTACAGAACTCCAATTTTCCTCATGGAAAAGTAGCAAAGATTGCACAGCTGTGATATGAAATGGATACTTTCTATTGAACACTTTAACTTGTGATCCCTCCATAGCGATCACTAATTGTGCAGCTCAGGGCTCATTCAATGTCTCACAGCTTTGCAATATTGCTGAGGGGTCAGCTGGGACAGGGCCAAAGTATCCTGAATGATCAGACTTCACTTCAGCACTAGTGAGTCTCTACCTGTCTGATGTCGGTATCATTGCAAACAGTCTTGTTTCCAAGTCTTCCAGATCTGTTTTCTCAGGATCAGAAGAAGATTAATTACTCATGTTTGAAATCTTTCAAGTGGACAGCCTGGCTTATGGATTGCCAGGGGCACCAGAGAGAAAGGGCTGCTGAAATCCAAAACTTTGAGGGAGTGGAAAGAGCCTTTGATCAGGAAAACCTTCTTAAAGAAAGGAAGGAGACTGTCCTTTCTGTCAATGTTGAAAGTAGGCCTGATGGAGCCATTTGCTTTTTGAAAAGGGGAAATGTGATTCTAAGCTACATCAGAATCCAACTGAATGTAATTTTAATCCTTCCAACATTTATTAACAAGGACCAACTCTTTACAGTCTCTATCAAATGCCAGAAGTAGTGGCCATGAGATGAAAATACTAACAGCCAAGTTCAAAGCAGAATGGGTACTAGACCTGTGGAACTAGTTACCAAAGAACACTGTGGATGCACAAAGTTTACAGGATTTCAGGGAAATGCTGGCTAACTGGGAGAGAGATCTGTTGGTGGATTACTGAACAAACGGTGTCAGGTTTAGGAAGTCTTCCAATCTGAAAGAATTAAGAAGCTGTGAGGGTGCTAGAGTGTATATGTTTGATCTGTTTTTACTGGCTTTTATTCATCTATATGGACGTTGTTGGAGATAGAATATGGGGCTAGACAAACCCTAGGCTTTTCTTTTCTTATGTAAAGAAATTTCTGAATTACAAACCGCTGGTTATCAGGATCTTCCGAATACCAGGGAATGTTGACAATATACTCATCCTGTCCCTGCTGTTGGCCAGTGATGGACACAGGATGTGGGGCTACCTGGACCTTTGGATCTAGTATGGCTGTTCTGCTCAAGAACATCAGTCTAATTCAGGATACTACTCTTCCAGTCATCTTTTTTTCATCAAGACTGTTCAGAGGCACCTTCTGGCATATCCTACTACTTTTAATCTTTCAAATAATCTCTGTGGGTAATTCCAGAAAAAGGAAGCAAAACCAGAGTACTTAGGAGAATGACTGTGATGGTGGCTTGGTTCCACAGCTGCAAAGCTTTGAAACCCTCCACTATTCACAGTCTCACAGAATGTAAGACCATTACAATTGGTCTCAAAAATTTTAAGAACAGTTGTTTATATAAACAACTCTTTTATCTTCAAACAATGTCTTTTGGTCTAAATACTGTACCTATGATCCCAAATTTCTGCTTATTATGTGGCTTAAAATAAATAAACAAAGGACAATATAAAAATTGCAGTAGGCTCTTTTGCCTAATTTCCTGAAAATACAGAAGTGGCTTGTTGGTGGGACTTTCCAGACGTATGTACTCAAGTCAGTTTTCGCTGAAACCACAAAAATGTCTCAAAGTTTATGCCTGTTTGTAATTGTACATTTTAGAACATTTCTGATTCTCTGTTAGTCAGAACTTGATGAAATATTACAGGAATGTGTGCTTCATTGTTTTTAATGCTAAAGCTAACAAAGGATGATTTCCAGAAAAATATCCAAGTCAGGCATCTAAGCTCTTTTGCAAAAGTGAATTTTCCATTCATAAGCTTAGGTTCCAGTGAAAATTAATCATGTATTCATGAGATGTTTAATCAAGGAAATACATGTTTTAAGTAATGAACTAGGACTGTTTTCTCACCAAAATGTAAAGTGTCATCTAAGGTCACCAAGTAAACTTGTAGGAAAGGCTTTTTTCTACCCATATTAGTACCACATGCAAAATATATGGAAAAAGGTCTACAGAAATTGCCAGAATGGGAGTTTAAAATGTAATTTTAATAATGTTAGAACAAAGAGATTTGGCTTTTCACTATCTACTATATTATGAAATTTATTAACATCCGTGCTTAAAAACACAGTGAGGATGAGTAAAGGTTTCCAAAGGTCCATGGTGAAGTTTATTGACCATAAGCAACAACAAGGCAGCAAGTGTCCAATTTCAGCATCCTCCACATATCACTGCTTTCTTTTTCACTGAGTCATGGTGGAGCATGGCACTTCCCTCATCCAACGAGGTCTATGCATTTTACATGCCGTCCCTGGGCATGTTGCAAGTAAGTTTTGTTGCATTTTTTCCTGATTTGATGTCAGACACTGTAAATCTAAAATGTGAGTGGCAAACTTTGTCCTCAACATGTAAAAACCCTGTTCTATATGCTCAAAAGAGCAATTATTCTGCAATGTAATTGTTTCTATTCATCATGTGCATTTATTGTTTCATTGAGGCTATGTAAAGATTTTGCAAGAAGGCACAAAGAATGTAGCTTTACCAAAAAGGCTGCTTAATTAAGTGGCAGGGATTTATTATACTAAATGTCATTGTTCACTAACTAGCTACTGTAGTAAGTACATGCTTTCTGGAAGTTCTCTTCATATTGACCTACTGAAAGGAGTTCCTGGATTCCTTTTATGAAAACATATTAGACCATGAAAAAAATCGTGAGTTAAATGGGAAAGAGGGATAGTGTAGGTAAAACACAGAACCATGTGGCTATACTGTGCAAGCACATAACAAGTAACACTACCAGCGAACTTTAAAATCCCTTAATCTAAGTGAGTCTTCATCTGATTTTATACATAAATGATACAAAGACTGAGTTTCTAGTTTTCAAGAGGATCACGCAGAAGATAATTTCTCAGTAAGGGCAGGAAGAAAGGAAGGAACTATGAGCCAGGAAGGAGAGCCATTAATGGCTTTTTTTTTTCTCAAAATAGCACAAGAGAAATGGCAGCTGAGAGAAGGAATTAACTCTAAGAAGCTTTCATGAATTTGCATGGGAATTGATCAGTTTTGGATGAATGTACTTGTCAATTTTTGGTACAATTTACTGGAGGAAGATGTAAAAGCACAGTCGTTTATAACTCTGATAATGTAGGAATGCTTACAGTCGTTTTGCTGTCTTAGCTCTTGCTAGCTACCTCTAATTGCTGATAAAATTCAAAGTGAAACTTTAATAGAAGGCCAGGTCTCAGACCAGAAAACTTGAGCTGTTTTTGTAGATTACAGTTTCAGTTCTGTTTTTAAGCATTTGAAACATATGGCTAAGATTTTTGGCCATTTTACAAATGTCTTGAGAGTATCTGGTACAGAAATGATTTAGTTCATCTGTGAGATGAAAGGCAAAAGAAAGTTTACTCTGAAATTCAGTGTATCTTACAGCACCATTCATAGAATAAGCATCTGAAATAATCAAGGAAGAGAGAATCTGCCTCCAGGAGAATACAATGCAAGTTGGTCTCTTCTAAAATTAAAAAGGACAGATTTTCCTAAATTTGCAAAAGAGTAATTATTATAGTCTATACACTTTTCGTAGATGTCTTGATAGAAAACTGTTCACAGCTGTTGATATTATTTTGGCCTCCACGTACTCACTCAAACAGGGAAGCAAATAGACTGATGAATGCATTTGTATTTGAATAGCTAAGACAGAGGTGATTCTTAAATATAAACTTTGAAAATTGACCCTCTTAAGGAAGTATTGGGAAAATTCTTCAGTAGGGTGGGTACGTAACACACTGCAAAGATTTCCAGGAAACCGGACTTGTGTACTCCTTAATGTCTCCTATATGTCCTTCATAGAACAAGTATTTCTGTGACTTAGCTTTTAGTCATGTATGTTTACCACTTCATTGAAGAATTCTGAAAATTTTAACAGAAACTACAAACAGGATGCTATCTGCGCCTGTAACATCCAGGAACTTGTCTTTCCACATAAAAACCTGTCCTAGTAGTTTTTTGTAATGTCTACTAATGGCTAGACAGAGCAGCACAGAATATGTCAGGAAATATGAAAGTCTTACCAAAAATATGTTGCGTGCTCAGTCTTGAGATGCTAGAATCAAGATTTTATTTCTCTGTTACGTAAAGCGTGTCCATTTATTCCTATATAAGATGAGTATGAATTGCTACAAAAGCAGACATTCCCTTTGATGGCTGAATGTGGAAATCCATAAGGAATTTTTGCTCCATCTATTGTTAGGTTAAATTTCCCATCAATCCATATTGGGAAGTCTTTATTTAGGGAGGGATAGAAGGGAAACCTCTGGAGCCTAACTAAGGCAGCTTCTAATAGGTCATTTGTACAGATGACACTGAACTTGTAGCCGTCCAGCCCTGGACCAAAGCGAAAGAGACCCTCAATCTGTGAAGACGAAACCTCTTTGCGTGCACTTACATCCATCTTTACCACCATGCTGATGAGTCTTCTTGGTAGCAGCTGCAGAGGTAGCTTCAAGGAATATTATGCTTCTGCTCTGTGTTATCTTCCCATTAGTTTTTTATACAGAAATCCAGAGAGGATTGTGATTCAGAGAACAGCTGCTTCCTTGATTTGCCTCTTCCTGTTCTCACTCAAAGGCCGTTGTACGTAAGCAGAAGGGCATCGGCAGGGTGTCAGGCAGGGAGGGGTGGAAGCCATGCCCGGAAATAAGTACTGCTTTCCTCAAAACACAGGCGGAGAAACACTTAAAGAACATAGATACCTGCCTCTTTTTGTGTTCAATTCAAAGAGGAATTTGGCTTGAGTGAAGCATAAAGGTTCTTGGGCACTGAGTATCCCAATTGCAAAGTAAGAAAGTAAGAGGAAATAGTGTTATTATATGTAATGACTCCTACATGTTAAAATGTCTGTGAAAATTCTTGACACGGTTAGTAAGAGAACATACACTAATTGTTCAAAATTAGAAATTGCCTGAAAATCTGCACGAAAATCTGGGTTAGAGTTTATATCCCACTCAGAATATGATTTCCCTGTGCTTCACCAGCACCTGGAATCTAGTGTGTGCTTGACTACCCGTGGTAGGCAAAATTGTTTAATTTAGCTTTCTATATACAGCCTGTAGGTTAGGAACAGCAGACAGTACTCTGCAATTTTAGTGATTGTTGTCTGTTTACCATAATTACAGAGATATTTTAAACTTCCACATTTTGTTGTAGGCATAATATTAGGTAGGGAATAGCAGCAGAACATTTTGAGTAATCTGTTATTGTGGACACATCCTGAAGACTAGCTGATGCTATATTTAGTCACTATGTGGTTAACTGTGACTAGACTGAGGATGTTATTTTTTGTTTTGCGTTTGAAGTTGCAAACGTTGATTTTTGCAATCTGAAATTGCTCAGTTAAAGAAGTAATAATCTCAGTTTTAATTCAAGGTTTTGCATATGCACACACACATGGATTTTTTTCCGTTTACTTTCTTGCAGTTTAAATTGCTGCAACTCAATTTGATTCAGTTAAGTTTCTCTTGAAGCAGACTAGCTGAACAATATAAAAATATAAATTCACAGCCAACTTCAATACAACCTTTATTAAGGATATATCCTTAATATATTCTTTATATATTTGCATACAGATCCAGATCCTATATCCTGATCTTGCTCCCACCAAATAGAATCAAACAGAGAACACTGTAAAGGAGCAGAAGGTTAAAAAAAAATACACAAAACTTGTTCAGCATATACATTTAAAATGATAAGTCTTTAAAAAAGACCTATACAACTTTAATTATTTTTTTTTTAATTGGTAGTATTCTTAGCTGCAAGAACCTGATTTAAGACTTTGAGTTAAACTGTGACTGCTGTAACCTCCTCTTGGTTTTGTGGCTACTGTAAGTACCAGCAGCAATTGCAGCCTCTGTTAGGGGAAGTTCAGGAATTCCTTTTCTACAGGATGAGGAACCCAGAGACACGGAGGGATAAAGAAAGAAGCAGAAACATGCTGTTTCCTCTGCCCAGAACAATACAGTTAGTAAAATATAGGCATAATTTGCAAAAAGCATAGGTGAGCTGTGAAATAATTGTTTCTGGGCTAAATCCTGTTTTTATCAAAGATTCCATTTATTGTACTGAAGCTGCAAAGGTGCCCTGAAATTTTGTGGCTAAGGTTTTATGAGATGTGCAATTAAGAAGTGTGTATATAATCTTGTTACATGTGTGGAGCCTACACCTATATAACGTCTTATTTGTTTCTACTGTAATTTTTTTGATTTTTGATAAAAGGCATGGTTGCTCTTAATAAGATGTAGAACATACACCTTTCTTAGAACACAAAGAATCACCCACAAAGACTCTGGATTTCAAAAGCAGAATTCAACATTACAAAATTTATAGGAATATTACTTTTACAGCCATCAGGCAGTGCTTCCAGATGTTATTTTTCTCAAGTTTGTTATGCCTCTCTACAAGAAATTCCCCCGTCCTTCTTCTCTACCAGTGGAATGGTTCACAGGGATGCTTCCTAATCCACATCAGGTAAAACCAGGAGGTAAATTCAAATGTTAGCTAAAGTCGTCTGCCTGTTTTTAAGACTGTGAGTTAGGGAATGCTCCAAGGAACCTCTCTGCTGGCAAGCAGTGGGGACCATCAACCTTAAAAGCAAGGGAACTGATGCAGCTGAAGATACAAAATCGATGTAACAACATAAGAATTGCAAATTGCTCCTGCCCTTTTCAAAAGAGTACATCTGCTGTTTAAGTCATATAGGTACTCTTGAAAATTTTAAATTTTGTTAGTAGGAAATGATGATGTTTCCAGGAGATCCAAGCATGTTAATTATGGGAAGATCCTAGGCATTTGAGGAGCACACCTGGTGTTTTCCAGCTTATAGTTTGTACTCAGTTCAAGAGACCAGACTAGGGACAGTCTGAAACAGTATCCCTTGAAATGCACACAGTATTTCCAAACCTCAAGGCCAGTTTTATTCTCCTTCTCCCTGCTCTTTTTTGGCCTCCCTGCTTACTGGTAGCAACTTTAACTCTGAACAAATCAGACTTGTTTTGTCAGCTTTCTTTCAAAAAGCAATTTAGACAGCTGCTCCACTGCATTTGTTTCAGATTTATGCCATAATCTTTTCTTCCTCATCCACATGCCTCTAGCCTCTTTCAGTTATTCATGAACCCTGTGATCTTTGGAGACCTATCTCTGCTCCTAATCAAAACAGTCAACTCTTTAGCAAAGATTGTGGGGTATGTTCACAGAAGTTGACTTCAGGGATACATGGGGTTACTCTTCCTCAGTCACCAACACTAAATGGAGAGAGAAGGCCTCAGGAGTGAGGACTGAGGATGATAAAGCAACTAGAATTGTCAGCTGTTGAATGCCAAAATGTCAAATGTTAACCCCATATTACAAGCCGATGAAAAAATCCTGCCTTATGAGATATTCATAAACCTTTCCACATGCCAGACAAGAGTGGTCTGTATTTTCAGACAAACCTGCAGTAATCATCCCAAACTGCTTTGTAAAGTACAGGTAGTTATAATTACCCTCATAATACAACTTAGGTAAACCAAGGCACAGAAAGATTTAATGATTATTTGAAGATATTAAGCATATCAGCATCAGAAAACGTGGTTGTTTGGCTTCTATGTATCATTTGACTCTCTTACAATGCATGCCTTCTCAAGGCAAAATCTGTATTACAGTAGGTAAGACAAGAACACAGATTTTGCTAAAAAACATTATCTGTCAAAGAATGAGCCTTAATCATGATTAAAACTGCAGCCACCCAGATCCAGCCGTACCACATTTCAATCTAAGACAAATAAAATCTTCTTCCTGTATTATGTGTTGGCCACATCCATACGACCTTGCAATGGTGCCCTGTGCTCTTCAGTGGCTTATAAACAATTTAGCAGAATCTCATAGAATCACAGAGTGGTTGAGGTGGGAAGAGGCCTCTGGAGATCCTCCAGTCAACCACCCCGCCTCAAACAGGGTCAATCACAGCAATAATTACAATTGATCAGGGCTTTGTGGAGGTGAACTTGGAGTTTTTCTTAGGATGGAGACTCCATGGGCTCTTTGTGCAACCTGCTCCAGGGTAAAAAAGTTTTTTCTTACGTGTAAATTGAATTTCCTCTTCCTGAATTTCCTATTTCAGTTCCTGCCCATTGCCTATTGTCCTTTTACTGAGCACCAATGAGAAGAAACTGGTTCTATCTTCTTTACTGCCTCTCACCCCCAAGTATTTATACACATCGATAAGAAGCCCCCTTAGCCTTCTCTTCTCCAGGGTGAAAAATCCCAGTTCTCTCAGCCCCTCCTTGTGTGGCAGATGCTTCAGTCCCTTAATCATTATCATGGCCCTTTGCTGGACTGGCTCTACTAAGCCTGTGTCTCTTATACTGGAGCTCCACTCCAAACACGGCTTCAGCAGTGCCTGGTAGAGGGAAAGGATCACCTCCCTCGGCCTTTTGGCAATGGCAATGATCTTCCCAATGTAGCCCAGGTTGTTGGTAGTTGGCCGCCTTTGCCGCAAGGGCACATTGCCGTCTTGTCTTCAACTTCTTGTCCACCAGCATGCCCAGGTGGACATTTTTCTGCTAAACTACTTTCAAGCCAGTTGGCCCCTGGTTTGTCCTGGTATATGGGGTAACTTGTCCCCAGGTGCAGGAGTTTCCACTTCCCTTTGTTCAACTTTATGAGATTGCCGTCAGTCTGTTGAGACCTCTCTTAATGGCAGCACCAGCATCTGGTGTATTGACTGCAAAGTTTCTGCCCCAGCATCCAGATCATTAATGGAGATGTTAAACAATATGGGGCATTAGCACTAATTTGTATGACGATGCTACAAAAAAGATTAGTCTGAAAGTGGCTGCAATGGATTATAATAATCTGCTTCTGTTCATGATGAAAAAAATTATTTTATAATTGCTTCCTAAAAAAGATGAGGTGCTATCATTTTTCCACACCATCCTCCTCTTTTCTCCTTTTCCTTCCTAGTAGGAAAACTCAATACAGTCCCATTCCTATGTGAGCGACCTTCCACATCTTTCCTTGTAGTTGTTCTTTTCATGGTCCGTCTCATTTATTG
This sequence comes from Rhinoptilus africanus, assembly GCA_013400135.1. NCBI lineage: Eukaryota > Metazoa > Chordata > Aves > Charadriiformes > Glareolidae > Rhinoptilus > Rhinoptilus africanus. Next base: position 320,519 of record VXBO01007958.1, read on the forward strand.
CACTTGGCCAGCATGCCAACGTCTACCAGCTGCCAGCTGTTTAACGAAAATAAAGAAAAGAAGTGTCAATACTAAACCATTTGTCTTTCATGAAAACAGTTTGCATTCTGCACAAAAAATTCATTCGTGGTGTAAGGGAATTGACGTCAGTAATGTTACACCCAGGATGATTTTGGCCCTGCATATCTATTATGCAATACTTTCAGATGCACAATTCTGTGATGAACAAATGACTGCCAGATGTGAGAGTAGTATTTTCTCCTTTTTTTTTGAGGTCCATGAATAAATTCTCGTGTGGACTGTAAACTTTGTCAGTGCATGTATATGTATATACTTTAAGAGTAATTCTACAGAAAATATTTAAAATGGCAACATATGAAAGAATAATAAAGGAAACCTACATTTATTACTCTTAAAAAAATAAAGTTCATATAACTTTGTTTCATATATATGTGATACAGGCTCCTCCTTCCTTCTTGCCAGGCAGAAACTGGCAACTTCTACCAAAATACTGGCTACATCCAGCTTTAAGAGAGAAACCCCTGGAAGGAAGAGATGATAAAATTGGTATCTTGGCCTTCTCCTGAAGTCATGATGGAATGCTGTATAAAGAGACCTGTAGTTAAAGATGATAAACATCACAAGATGCATGGAAGAATCCAGTGGCATGAAGCCGTCCATCAGCTTTCCAAGTATATCCACAATATTTTTCAATGAATCATAGTAAAAACCCATGAAGTTTTCAAAGCTCTATTTCTGCATTTAAGCACGTAAGTTAAGACCTAGAAGTCCTGCATATTCATTGTTCCTAAGGATTTAATCATGATTTAATCTTTATTTCATGGGAGTATGTCACTGCAATGACATGCTTTGCAAGGATACTTCATCAAACACTGCTTTCCTTCCCTTATCTTGATTTCCGGCCTTTACGACAAATATCTTGGACTGCTGGTTCCTCTTGAAAAGATCTTCCAACCTAAACAGCGTAATTTACAACTGCTTCTTTTGCCTACTGTCTAGGATTCTATTGCTACTGACATTGCCTCTAGCAGCTTACTGCAGAAAATAAACAGCTCAAGTGCGGAAAAAAGTTCCTTCCAGATCATGTTTTCACTGCATTTTATTGAAATCTCATCTTCTATAAATGTGGGTGATAAGTGGAAAACATTTCTTCCTTTATCCTTTCCTCTATTTTAATTTGTTCTTTGTGCTAACCCTTCCCCTGAGTGCCAAACACATTGGACTCCCAGTATTTATGGCTGGGACTGAAGTATCACATATGGAGTTAATTCCCATTCTGAAGAAACTGCATGCAAAAGTCAACACATTATTACATGACTTAGGTTCTGGTTGCAGTACATTCGGCACTTGGAGCTGGGTCAGTCCTCTGCACAGAGTGGTTGTACTCTAAATGATAACAGCTTAAGCTATCAGTACCTCTCGATGTTGGCAGTGAACTAGCCATGCACTAGCCCATTTCTACTGCCCCCACTGTTTGCTACATGTGTGGTAAAGGCAGACTAACAGAAATGAGGATTTTTACGAGTAGGGCTATTCATGAACATCCTATTCAGCAAGCCATAAATACAACAACAGCCTGAATCAGTAAGAAACATCTGATTTTAAGCCTTTCTTAGACTTATCAGTACTGGGGTTTGGCCAAAATACCTGGACTACCAGCATTAACCAGGCATCCTGGGTATGTACTTCCCGTGTCTGCTTTGCAGTTTTTTGAAATGCAAGGGAACTAGGAAAAGCAATGTTTTGCCACTGAACAGCAGTAGGACAAGTAATAGTATGGCTTTTCAGTTTCTCATCCTAGTGTGTTTTTTTCCCTGTATCTTTCATCAACCATACAATGTCTCTGACGATATTTCCTCCCCAACCCTTCTTTCCAACTCAACATATTATTTTTATAGCTATTAATGCAAATGACAATGTAGCCTTACCATATTCAGGTAGATTGGGAAGTTAATGATTACTTTTTTTTTTTTTACTAATAAAAAAAAGGTTTATGTTCTCAGTTCTCAGTAAAATACCTCTGTAAATTTGCCTGGACCTTTGAAATGACATCTGTCATAAGGGTGAAGTAGACTTATATTTCTAAACACAGGAACTTCTGGGGGAATCTGGTCTGAGGCAGACTGAAGATTACAATATTATTTAGAAGACTGTTGCTTTCAAATAAACTGTATAACATTTCCTAACCTTCAGGACACAGGCTGAAAATGTACCAAGCCTTATTTCTGTAGAGTCCTGTCCTGAAGTATTTTTAGTTTTTGACCAGCCTTGGAGAGGTGGAACCTGGCTTGAGTTGTATACAAAAAGCAAATACAATGAAACTAAGAACTTCAGGATTGTGATGAAGCTGCACTAAAAGATCCTTTGAACAAGAAAGGGGAGGGTTGACACATATTCCACTTCTTTGGTTTAACATTCAGGTAAGAACACACCTGAAAATAAGCCTATGCAGTTCTTGATCTTTCTGATCTTTTCCTCCTTCTTTGAGACTATGTCAGATTTCCATCTCCATTAAAGCTAGGAAAAATTGTAGAAGCTCATAGGAAATAATTAAAATAATTAAAACTTTAAAGGACCACTTCAGATGGATGGCACAGGCAGAGAGACATTTACGTCTGCTGTAGGAAGTCACAATTGCTGCTGTGTGTATATTTTCAGACACAAAATATCTTAAATATGCTGTGACTCAGGATTAACTGTTTCTCTGCTTTTTGGCTGAAGAGATAAATGGTTTCTTTTTGTGACAGACAGGAGGCAAGATTCTGTATGAAGCAATCCTCATCTCCTAGTCATGCCCAAACATACAGTTATATGGGGATGGTGAGGGGAAAGAGTTACGGAGCGCAACAAAATCCTCTCCCTGGCAATAACAGCACTAGCTTGGGGGATCCAAAGCAGCAAAGCCAACTGGAAGCAAGGGCGCATAAAAGAGAACTGCAGAAGCAGAAACACTCCCCAGGTGAGAATCACTTTTGGGTGGCTCAGCCCATTTTGGTTTTCTCCTTACAAACAGGGAGGACTGGAAAGCATGGAAATACAGAAAGGCTCAAACACAAGGAGGCAAACATACCCAAAGTGGAAACAGCCTTGAGATCTATTTCTAGTCAGCGCTCCACATCTGTATGCATAACAAAAGCACTACCCAGTTCATCACAGAATTAACAGCCTAGAGCTATTCATGAGCGATCCAAAATGAGAGCAGCAGAGGAATTGTGGACGACTGGAGCTGGGGGAGCTGGGGAGTTGTGTAACACCTGCTTGCAATACTGTTGGCTCCAGCTACCACTCTGAGACTATCACTTTCCAAGTTTTCTAAAAAAGTATAATATAAAAATCTTAAGACAAAAGGAGTGGGATTTCTGCAGAATTCCCCTTTCTTATTCACAGCCGTCATATGCTAACCAATTTCTTAGATGATGCCTTCATTATCCTATGGAACTCTAATGACTTCAATGAAGTTATTTAGGATATAAATCGGAGTCAGTTTTGCTCTTTTTCCTTCAGATTTCATATGCTTGTTACCCTCAAAACTAGCTGGTCCCTCCTCCTTTTATTTCTGCAACTCATTTCCCACAGCTGTAGTATTTATTCAAAAATCCTTGGCTGCTTGTTTCGGCTCTCCTTCTGCTGTCTGAATAATTTGATCCTCTGGAGTATACTACTTTAAAGCTGTGTTGTACACACCAGATGAGGGATATTTTTGCACCTCTTTTCCAAGGCCAGATTAGAAATGAAATTTCTGTTTAGATAGCTAAATACTGGTCTCCAACTTTTTTTTTTTCTTGAATGTGTGTATGTCTTTTTCAGTATATACATTGAAACACAGTCTCTGACATCATTATTAGGGATACAAGCAGGGAGCTGAATGGGAGCCAGAGTTTTACTTATTAAGATATTCTGGTCAGTCAACAAGGTAAAAGCAAGTAATTTATTTTGTATATCAGGCCCCTTGATGTTATTTTTGTTTGTCAAGCTTATATTGTTCTAGATCTCTGCTGTGTCAGCTGCAGTCAGGAAACTGGTCAAGAGTGGTGTATCGGTGACAAAAAGCACATTTAGAAACAATAAAAAATAATTACTTTGATGACACAGTAAGAACAGTAATTGTTAATTTCTGAGGTCTTGTGGAGACAACTGTGTTTAGAACCACTAGCACTGAAATAAAATGAACTAAACCCAGTTTCTCATCATCTCTATTTGTTTAAATTCTGAAAGGAAAATGTTGAAGATTTCATGGAGTGGACAAGCTTTCATTTCATATAGTAATATAATATAAATACAGATACTTAGCTCTAAATGTTAGGATCGAAATTTTGGTCTTCATGCTGGCAGCTTTTTAACCACCCTTCATCAACACTTTCCTGCATGTAGGATAACTTTTGATCAGTTTCCTCTGAACTTATTAGTTTTATGTACTGATGGCTCTAATCCTACAGCTAGTGCTTCAGGTCTGTCAAAGTTCTAGATGAAAGTTCAAACTGGTGTTTTCTTTTAATCAGTTTGTTTTGATATCTGTTAGCCTGGATTCTAACAATATGTTTCAGCTAAATAGTCACCTATAGCACTAGGCTCAGAACTAGGACCTGGAAGGTAGTTTGCCATAGGTAAGAGCTGGAGATGACCCATATCACCTCAATTAGATGATTAAAAATGTTTTCACCAGTGTTTACAACAACCTCAGATATTTTGTGGAGTTTACGTCCATAGTCACATTCTTTTACGTATGTACACACAAACATATGTGTGTATATATGTATGTATACAAACATGCATATGCATATACATGTAATAGGCGTGACAATTTACATTTTCTTATTACTGTAACCATTACTTGACATTGCAAAGATCTGGCTTAGTGCAGAACAGAAAAGTTTTTAGCAGCTGTCTTCTCTGATCCCAGAATGATTCTCACTTTGTCTTGACAGATATTAAAATTCTCTATCAATTTGACGCTTTCTGTGGTGCCTGATGAAATCTGACAGACCTCCCCCTGCTTTACAAGTTGGACTGTTTTACAAGTTAGCAAACCTCCTCTCTAGTTATATTGTTTTACTCTGCTTTTTTTCCCAGAAGTAGTTGTGAAGCAACACCGTGCATTTCCCTACGCAGTTTTAAATTTTTATTAGTCAATGTATTTAGGGTCAAATTATCTCTTCGGTCTTCTGTGGGACAAGTGCAAAGTGGTGGCAATCAGCAAATGATTCCTCAAGGCTGTTAAAAAAACACCATTATTTTTATAGCGATAGGGTAATCCAGTCATGGCTTTGGACACTCAGCAATCAATTGTTGCTAGTTACTGGCCGAGGCACAGTTTTTAAGATGAAGCAGGGTTGTAAGATGCCTTAGGGCACGCTTTGATCTCATGTGCTTCGGCAAAAATGGAACATGAGGCAGCACAAACAATAAAGATAGCCCCTTTAACTTGTTAAAGAGCATCTTTTAAATTTGGAGCAAAGTTCCACATTAAATGTTTCTCATTACCATTGTCAATGCAAAGCTAATGCTTAAGACAATGGTTAGCACATTAATCATCCAGAGAGTGGAGGAAATGTCCTGGCTGAGCTGACTCAGCGGAGGCATTCTGGAGATGTTTGCTCTAGGAGTTAGTCACCCTTACACAGTCACAGAGCTGGCTTCCACTAACAGAGAGGTAGCTGGCTGTGGGGTTGACTATTTTTAGTATGAATACATAAAGATGACTAACACTGCATCATGCCTTGGAGTGAACACGTAGCATTTGTCAGAAATACATGTTCAATGGAATTTAAGAAATATCATAAGTGACTGTATCTGTGTCTAACAAATTTACCACAGAGAGGAAGTGATTGAGCACAGAGGGCAACATATATGTATGAAGAAATAATGAGTTCTGTGAGCAGAGAGGAAGAAAAGTGTCTCTTTCTAAAATGGTCATCAAGGAAAAGAATGTAATGAAACAAACCAGAAAGATTATCCTATTACAAATTGTCCCACTATCTATCATGGTGCTAGAGAAAAAGAAGTTCAGTGGAAGGGGGTGGATGTATGAGATAGACCAAATCGCAGCAGAGAGGGTGGGATGAGAGAACAAAGAATGAAGTCTGCACTTTGCGTTAAGTACACAAAAGATGTAAAACATGGAAAGGTGTAAGACGAGGTACTGAAGGAGATATGAAATATATCTCTTTGTGCTACAATACATTTTATCACATAGAAGAAATATTATTGTAATATTATTGTGAATGCATAAAACTGAAAAAAGGAATAGAAAAACATTATAAATAGCGAGGAAGCCCCTAAATTACCCCTTCTCCGTACATATGTACAATACATCTTTTCAACAGTCAAAAGCGGAGTTGAAATTCAGCTTCTAGGGCACAAAGAAGTATAGCAAGTGCTCAATCCACTTGCATAAATATCAGAATACAACATGGTAAAACACTCAGCCAACTTGTATGACAGGATGAAGAGAAAAAAAGGAGGAATAAAAGGAGTGATCTGGTTCAGAGCAGAGAGTAGGATGTCATGCAAATTCATGTTTCACATGCAAATCACCTGCAGACCTTTTTTCTACTGTTGCACTGGGTTCACCTGTTTCTTACTTTTATTATTTGAGGAGGAATGATATTTTATCCCCAGCAAGTACTATCTACATAAAGGAGCTTGTTCTCCACACCCTGTCATACTGCACTCTGAGTAGTGAACAGTACACGAGAACCCATGGTGTTGTTTTGACCTGGGGACCTTTACAGCTTCTGGCTTGGCAGGATTGCTTGAAACAGACTGGGTTGTGCTACTGTTGAAATTCTAAAATATAAGCATCAGACAACAAAGACTCATGGATACACAATATCCATGTGCAGCTTGCAGATAGAGCTCTGGTTAGGATCTGAGGCTGGCTGAATAAAATTTGGTGCAAGGATTCGACAGAAAATCTGTCTCAGCTTTCATTCCATGCAGTTCAGTGACTTGTGTACCCTGGTAGAAGTAGATACTAGAGAAAAAGTGGTCTGTGAAATCCACAGTGCAACCATGACAATTTTGATGCTTCACACTTACTGTGAAGGATCCTGAAAGATTTGTTTTCTCTAAAAATTCCTCTTTTTATCAGAAATAGCACCAGCTGTCCTCTCTATATGCAACAATATAGTTATTTCTATTAAATGAAGGATGCTTCTGTTTGAAATGACATAAATATGCCATTT
>VXBO01007958.1:336530-359630 GCA_013400135.1 Rhinoptilus africanus
AAAGGGAAGGGAAGGGAAGGGAAGAAAATTGTATGCAGGATGCACAATGTCCTAAATATGTAAAGCTAGATATATTACATAAGATGCAAACTAAGACTCTCATATACATTTTTATATACAAGCCCGTGATTTACATGTGGAGGCTTAGAAACGTCTTGTCTTTAGTCTTCTGGAGTTTGAATTAATGTACTTTACTTAATTCGACTTGGGTGAGGAGTTAGAGGTTTCCCCAGAATGCAGAGATATTCCAACAGTCTTGCCAGGGTATCAGAGCCCATGTTTCAGCATGTCTAAAACTAGACTGAATACATAATAAACATAACAAATACATATAATTTGGTGATTAAATTTAGAAGTAAATATAATTAGGGAAGAGCTTGAAAGGGTCCAGACTAAGTGTCTATTAGAGTTTTTCCCCAAGTTGAATTTCTATGTTTCTGTGAGTGCAAAACTATGAATGAATGAGTTTCTAAGTCCCATCATCTTGTCTTGATTTTAAAATGGAGGCCACGGTAAAAAAATGTAATCGGATTTCTGACCTTGAACAAGGCACAGATGCGTGCCTTACTACTGCCATCTCACTTGAGCTTTCATCATTATTCTTTCACCTTTTTGAAAGAACACAATGAGCACTTCCTGGGGAGTGCTGAGCACCCAGACTGCCCCCAAACCAGGACTCAATGTACCATGGTATCATAGGCCAGCAGTTTCTTGCTAGAAGGACTATCAAGATCAGGGCCTACTTTGTCCTTCTGATAGAACATGATTCCACATAGTGCTAACACTTAAATTCCAACTTGAGGAATAAAAAGGAATATAGTAGTAATAAAGAAGATATTACAATTTTGGTTGATAAAGGTTAATAACATTGCTAGAATGGTCTTAAACTTATACGAGGCATTCAACTAAATACTGAGAAAAAAAAAAGGAAGAAAGCAAACAGCTACAGATTGTTCTGTGAGTACCACAATTAAGGAAACTTGGTTTTCTGTGGATTTATACATTGATAGATACTCTTAGCTCAATACCTCAGGCTCTCCCTTAAAGTGTATCATTGCTCACAGCACTTTCTATAGCCTATAGACCCATGCCATTAATGTATTTCCTATGTTTCTGATTCTGTCCTGCATATCTTCTGGCTATTTTTTCCTAAAAGATACACCTTAGTTCAAACAAGAATTTGGTCAGTCAGAGAAGTTATCTGTCCTGCATTGTTAACAAAGTAAGACTAGATGATCATAATAGTCCATCTGAATCTTATAAATTTCTGACTCAATAAATTTGGTCACTAAAATATGTCATTTTTCCTGTGAGATCAGTTTTAACTGTCAATTAGTAAGAAACTGGATATATGCAAGAGAGGGAAATTATGTTTTAATAAACAAATAACTTGTTTTACTCACACACTAGAAAATAATATGGAAACTTTGCTATTAGACCTGTAAAGAGTTACTGAATCCTAAAATTATCGCAAGAAACATGTGTAGATTTAAAATCCCCAGAAAAAACCTATTTCCTAAGGAAGGAAGTTAGGAAGAACAAGCACAGAAGAGACATATGAATAAACACAGATATAGAAAGTGTTATTTTCAGATACTCAGGAAAAAGCCTAAATGATCAAATGAGACACATTTCATTTTAGAACATGATAGCCCAACATGAACAAAAATACCTCTGCACTTGAAACAAAGAAATTAAGCATAATTATAGAAAACTTACCACCTCATACCCTGATATATTTTTAGGAGAAGAAATAGTGGATTTATGTAGATATAAATTCACATGCTAAGAGGGGAGAAAAATGTTAAGCTAGTAAAAACCTTTAAAGAAAATACTTTTCCAGAAAATGTTTCAAAGCCAATCAGTCACTGAATTTATGCCATACATGATCAATAGTTACTTAAAATAAAATAAATGATATATAAAAGAAGTATTAATGGATGTTTACCAATGCACTGCCTTCTAACTTGATGGTGTGACAGAAAACCACAAAACAATCAGTGAAAAGTAGGCAGATTACAAATGTCTTCTCTGTTAAGAAATAGCAATTAAGAACTTACTTTAAATATATACTGATTCAAACATTCATATCCTGGATGCACTGAAGTTGGTGGCAAGTTGCTGTTGATTTCCATGGAGCAAGGACTGATCATTTATTTTCAAGTCTTTATGGCATTTGAGGCATTATTAACATTAAATTTAATCTTTTGCATAACAGAGCCATGTAATTTAAACAGACAGAAAACCTTAAAAACACAGAGAAATATAGAATGCTTCCCTCTGACAGCTTATAGCCCTATTTTTGATTAAACGGCAAATGAAAGAAATAAAAACCAGGAGAAATAAAGAGAACAATAATAAATCCAGCTGTTTATTAGTTATGGCGGGTGCATAGCTTCAGGCTTGTATCCTTTAAAGGAATTTAAAAAAGCCCTGAAAACAATTCCACAAATACACAAGCTCTATATTTATGAAAAAATACTTCCTTTGGAAGTATTAGAGAATGAAGAAAGACTGGGTGTTCAAAATCTACAAAGTCATTGTAGATTATACTGATGACACAGGCGACATGGAAATAAAGAAATGTAAAGATGGTTAGAGCAAAGAACAGTCTGTAAGGCTTCCCAGCTTACTCTGTCAGTTCTACAACTTGCCTTTTTCACTTGGCCTGTTGCACATGCTTTCCATTTTTATAACCCCTAAATAGTCTATTACCACCTGATTTTTTACTTTTGGTATCTGGAAATAAAAATTAAATTCTTCAGTTGAAGTTACAAGAGAAATATAAGAAAAGCTGTCATCTCAAAGCTTTTTTTCCCCTGAATGTTTCTTGCCCCACACTTTGTGTAAATCCAAAACCAAAGAATGACATACCCAAACCTGAGACCCACCTGAAAGTGAAGGGCTACTAGTGAAGTTTTGTACTTATGACCATCAATAACTGCCTTTGATGAATCCCAAGGTAATTTACAAACTCTGTATGACAGTTGAGAGCAGGATTTGTGTAAATATTCTATTCATTTATATGTAATACAACGGTAAATGAAACATGATCCCTCTTCCACGAGAAAAATATAGATTTATGGAAAATAAATTTCAATAACTGAAGTGTGTACTGAAAAAAATGTGATGGCATGTGGATACAAAAAAGGTCAAAACATGATACTTGATAATACCTATATAATACCACATGACACAGGATGCACTGGGATGTTCTTTGGAGTTACTGATCAGTGACAAAAAGCATTCATTATTTCTCTCTTTTGTAGATACTGGAAACCATTTTTAGAAGTAAACAAATTCAAATTCCTTTTTTTTTTTAATTTAGGATGTTGAAATCTCTCTGCATTATTTCTCCAGCATAACATCTTCTTTTTGTTTGGTTGGTGATTTTGAATTAAACTAATGAAGATGATCTCCATAACTTGGAATGAACCACAGTGCTTCTTGGTAGGGCCAGCGGTATTTTGTTTATGAGTATCATAGTTTATTGCCAAAAGCCATTGAAAGCTAAATTCAAAACTTGTGAAATCGTTCAGCATGCAGGCAAAGAATATTTTCCTAGACATCAAATAACTTAAAGAGGAGTTTTCACTAGGGACAGCTACATACTACAAAACTGAATGTCCAAAAACCTCTTTCTGTCTTTTCCCATCTTTGTTACTATTGGAGCAAGAGGTATTGCTGCGTCACGTAGTATCTTTAAAGAAAAAGGGATATTATTCTATGTAAGCAAACACCAGTAAATGTCAGAGTTATAAAAATGGTTTTGAAGACAAACCATACCACTTTATTCAAGTAAAACAAAGACCTGTACCTCTGTAATCAGTCAGAGACTGACTAAAAACAAAGTATCACTATAAAATTAAAAGATTCTTTTGTGCAGATCAAAAGTCTGAAAATTTTCCTTAATGCACAAATAATTCCCCTTACTTTACTGACATCTCTTCTTTTTTACCATACAGTTTAATTTCACCCTTAGGAAGCTTAAGGACTTCATGTAGATACCCTGATCCCCTTATGATGAATTTCTGAGTCTGTTTGTTCTAAAATACTTGGTAGTTCCCAGTCAGTGATGAAGCAGAGAGAAAAACCCACAAAAACAAAGAAAAAAATCAAAGAGATCTCACACAGTTTGTTTTAGGTAAATGATACTGTCTCTGGCAGAAAAATAATTGCAAGTGTTCTTACAAAAACAAATGACAAAATGCTTAAGTAGACCCCTATAACTGTGTTTCTTACACAGAAACTGCTCTCAATGAAAAGCAAAATCAGTGCACCATTGGTTCATGTAGGGACTTCTTGTGATTGGTGGACATTCTAGATTTTCTTTTACTTTTAAACTAATCATCCAAGATGGTTAAAGAGCAGGCTTGTGAATTCTGTTTCCCCGCCATCTCAGAAGCAGTTCAGAAGACAGACTAGACCGTAAAACAAGCCAGGTTTTAACTGGTCTTCTCCTTCTCTATATCAAGCCATGTTAGCAAGTAGCTAATCGTAAGTAAAGTAAAAGTACTTCCACTTTAAAAAGTTCTTTTGTTATAACTGTGGCTAACTCAATTCCATTATAAAGTGGCTATTTATAATGCGTGTAAGCAAAAAAACATAGGAGGATGTGGCTTATTGGGAGATAACCGCATGCCCAGTGGCTTTCCTTTTATACCCATAAATATTAATTTAAGGTGATCCTTTCTCATTGAAGTCAGTGACAAAACTCCCACTCATTTCAGTGGGAGCAGACTCAGGCCTTAGTGCAAGAAACACACAAGCTGCTATCTACTTCTGGTTATGGAAACCTCATAGAAACCTACAGGATTCTTAAGAAAACTCAGGCCCAAAGTACACAGACTGAAGTGATTTAGTTTGTACTAATAGGATGGGAAGTTCTTTCTAATCATGCTTGAGCTGAATGAAAATCAGAGCGTCATCTGTTTGAGACTAATAATATTGCAATACAGTCTTTCATCTCAGAGCGAAACAAAAGCTGAATTTCCTATTTATTGGGTTGAACAGAATATTTTGAAAAATTCCAGTGCAGAAATAAGGAAATACTTAATTTCAGTATTTTCACAACTGAAATATTTTCATATGGCCAAACCGAAGTGTTTTGCTTAACACACAGGTCATGTGTCTTTGATGAAGCACCATCCATCTCATTTGAAAAGAGAGTTTTGGCCAAGAAATACTAGCCTGCAAGAGGGAACATGGGTATGAGACATATATAGCAAAGCAGCTGCAGAGAGATACGCATTTCAGTATGTGCTGACTTAAAATGAAACATTTCAGATTAGTTCAGCAAACCAGAATATTTGGTTTCATATTCAGCCAACTGGAAAGAATCTATTTCTTTTCTTGGTTTTCCCAATGTGAAAATGGAAGGAATCTACACAAAAGATTTTTCCAGTGGAAAAAAAGAGAAGATACTGCAACACCATATTTTCTATAAGGAGGAAAAGAAAGCCCAGAACATTTAATATAAAGTCCTCAACTAGCTCTAAGGTATATGAAACCCCATGATAGTTGCAGGCCAGGCCTATTGGTAATAGGACCCAAAGAAGTTGCTTCCTCACTGCTCACTTCCTCACTTTTTTTGTGTGTGTGAGCAAGATGAAATATGCCAGGAACTTCTTTCTAATGGCCAAGAATTTTGACGAAATAAAACCCGAGAAAAGCTGGAATTAATCAGCACTTTTTTTAGAGGTGTTAGATGGTCAGTCACTGGCTTGGGACCTTTCTATGTTAAGAGATCCTAGGGAAATTTTGTTCAAGTAATTAGTAGCCAATATAGCAAAAGCTTGCATCTCCATGACTATTGCTTTGATCCATTTATCTGAAAAATGGCTAACAAAAGAATTTGTGTCCCATGGACTGTAAATCTACTGACAACAGCTAGCATTAAATATATTTATAAATATTCTGAAGGGTCAGAAGAAAATAGAACAGATGAACTTTTCATTTGGTTATGCTCTATATCTTGGTGAAACAGGGAAGACTAATTCCTTGCCCTTTGCAGCTCTTAGGCCAGATAAGAATTCTTTACTACAGTAGCATCATATTGTCTGCATCATTTGGTTTCTTAAATGCTATCTACATCTTAGCTCTTTTTTTTCTTTTCTCTTGATCAAACTCTCTCCTCCTTCCTATACCTCTTCATTACAAACACCTAAAAAAGAATGAGTTTTTCATTTGAAAACAAGAGGGAAGAAGGAAAAAAATCAAAACATACAGCTTTACAGTCACCAAAATTTGCAGGCACTTGTATAGCTGGACAGCACTGCCTCGATTAAATTCCATTAGAATTCACTGACCGTGTCTGTGCATCCTGCAAGTATAAGGCTGCCACATCATTAGAGCTTTCTTTACCAAAAAGTGTTATATCTGAATTTTGTTGGGACACCTGTGTGAGAGATCGCTGCTTAACAGTCTTGTAGGTGTGTGCCTTTCAAGTGCAGCCTGCAGAAGGTGGATTTCAGGAATAAAAGTTCAAATACGCATGTGTGTATGTGTTTATGTCTAAATACAGGAAATGGGAGTATCAAAATTAAATAATGAAGGATAAATACAACACCCATGGGTTGTTTTCTTCAACTGCTTGTTTGCAATTTACCTTCACTCTTCTGGAGGCTGGTTCTGAAGGGTGTAAAAGTAGATTATCCAAATAAGTTTATGCAAATGATTGACCCATTTTGATCAAGAATGAGGACAATTTATTCCTTTATAGGGAATATAAGAAGTATAATAGAAATAAATATAAAGTCAGAAGTTTTAGGTAATATCACTGCTAAAGATTACTCTGCAATCTTGGCTTGGAATGCCGATGCAATTGTTTCAGAAATCCTTATTCACACAACTAGAGGATTTCCTAATATAGGAGAGTGTTGCCAGGTCAGGGGTAACAGGATTCTGCCTCTTGTTTGCTTTAGTATATGTGATTCAGTCAGTAACAGCACTCTTAATAAATCTAGCTATGCCATTTAGGATAAATACAGTGCAACTTAGACCTAGGTTAAAAAATGCAGAAAAAAAAATTGTCAACAGTCCAGTAATCTTTCTATGTAATTATGTGACCATTTTTGCACTCCATTCAAACTGCTTTGTTCTTTGGAAAATGCTACTGGACAAATTATATTTGTGAGTAAAGGAACTAGGGATATTATTGTGTGGAAATAGCTAGATCAGTCTACTTAGAATAAAATTAACGTGAAATTCAAACCAACATGAAGCAAATTTAATCTCTTAAAAATGTTTTGTAGGCTATTGCAAAGTTATTTCTCATGCCTCGGCAGTTCTCTCTTTCAGCCAGAACTGAAATCGGAAATGCCAAAATACTCTGAGAAAGGCTGTTCTTGCACTGCAGCTGACCTGAATGAAACAAGGAAGTACTGCAAAATCACAAGACAGACTGTTTTTAGGAGATTGCTGTCTAATTTCCAGACTGGAGAAGTTTGGATGAGAACAGGTAAACTCTGGAAACCACTAAATTTCTGTATGTATATCTGAACTGAACCACTAAGTATTTGTAACTCATTCTTTAGTGATGTCCGCATTTTGTGCAGATGAGTATAAATAATATTTGCTTTGGGAAAGAAAGGAGGAAACACAACATACTGCACAAATCCGAGGTTTGCTTGCATTATCCTTCAACATACACCCAATTGCACCAATCATAGTGATTTAAATAAAGAGTATGTCCCTGAAGTCACTGGAGCTACTAAACTGGTTCAACTGGGAGAAGATTTCTGCCATATCTGTTCATGACGTGTAATTAAACTGCAGACATACTGGGCCTTCTTCATCCATGATATAAACTTCCATTGCTTCTATGATATTTCGTTAGGAATAAAGTTGATCCACTAATCCTAGCGTAACTCATCTTTCTCTTCTGATGTTTTACTGGCACAGTTCATAACGGTTACTCGGTGTTGAAATGGTGTTTATGGTCATGGTGGCTTAGCCTCTTGCAGCCATATCTGTTGTTTACCTACAAGTAAAGCCTGACTTCCAAATCTAGTATGGGCACTTTGTCATTCAGAGCTTGAAAATGAAAGTTATGATCTGGTTTTGCTCATTGAAGAAGCAGACGTGTTGAATGTTGTCATGAGTTCTCACTAAGAAGAGTTAAGCATTTTATGAAGCTTTACCAATTTTTGTAGATTTTTTCATCAACCTGAAGTCCAAAAATGAACAAACGCTATGGATAAAGTGTTCTTTTCTCTTTAAACACTTAGTTTATAACCTAATCCTATTTTAATTATTTAAATCAGGAAATTTAAATAAGAAAATTAATAAACTAAATTAAATTATTTTATGTGCATAACCTAGGAAACAGTTATGGGAAAATATCTCATTTATATACTTTGTTTACAAAGTCACAGGGGGTGGGAACTTTCAAGGGACTGGACTGAAACGACACAAAAGTCAGGAAATGGCCCCTGCGATGGGATTTCAGAGGCGGCAGATTAGAAACAATGTCCTCTTACAACTTCAGTAACTTTGGAACATACCATCCCAGAACACAGTTGGGGTAGTGGAACCGGCCACCTGAGCTCTAATGAGCAATAGTTTCGTTAAGTACGATCCCAAAGAATACATGTCTGTATGTAAAGAGCAGGGAAACAAAAGCAAGTCACAGCTGACTCTCAGCACTCACGCCAGTGCTGAAAAGGAAGACTTCATCCCACTGGACTAATTCCGGACGCCGAACGGGAGTCCTTGGGGAGTTTTGTTCAGGCAGCGAATCCCGTGTCGGTCAGATAGCGTGCTCCAGCCAACGTCGCTGTGGCCAGAGAGTGGTGCGGAAGGGAAGCTGCTCTCCATGCTGAATGGCGTCTTTGTTCGCCCCGCTGCAGTAGCTACATTCTGCAGGCCCTGCAGATACAACAGTCGCTGTATGAGAGTGGAATGGAAATGAGATGCTGGCTCCCCCCAAAAACTCTTGCTTCTTTCCTTTAAAACTGCAAAGGAATTCTGGCAACTGAAAACAACCCTTCCTATCGAGCAATGTTTTCCTGCCTCTAAAAGCTGAAGGAGCCAAAAGCACAAAGTGAAGCTAAAACACAGTGTAGATGGGCACACATGAACATTTTATAGGTTGGTTACCTTGCAAAACAGAACCAAGGCCTGCTCACAAATTAAAGGCAAAAATTATACAGTAGCAGTAAACTACCTGCAAATCTGTAAATTCACCTAAGCCCTTAATACAGTAGAATTGCAATGCACCCAGGACTCATCTGCTTGCTAATTAAGTTCCTTAGTATGTGCCAGTTACAAAGGTGATCAGTAAACAGTTTAGCCTGTCATCTGCACACTTTTTTCAATGTTTTTTCTGGGCCAAAATCCCTGTCTGCTGATAAAGAAGTCTGTCATAAAATGGCCATAGTTTGAGTTCTTTCAAGTTTGGGTAAACTTCCATCAAGCTATAGGATATCATATTATCTTCTAACTAGAGGCAGAGTCTCCCTCTCCTGCTTCTATTTAGTGGGTATTAGCCTATCAATAAAGAACCATCTCCACTGTTTTCGTAATTAATTTCAGAAGTGCAATACTGAAAGCTTTTTTTTCATAATTCTTCCATGCAGACCTTGCTCATCTTCATAGTGACACAAAATATGAAGATTTATTTAGAAGTGAGGCTATGGGATAGCCTTGCCAGAGAAACCAGAACTGTGTAGCAAATAGGAACTATTTCATACATTATAATTGAACTATGTACTACTTATGGCTTAATTTGCTTTTTTATCCTATTTTATGTAATAAAAGGACAGTTTGTTTGCATTAGTAGACATTGGTTTGCTGACTGACATCATTTACCTGGACCTGAGCAAAGCATTTAACACTGTCCTGCATGACATCCTGGTCTCCAGGCTGATAAAATACGGGTTTGATGCTTTAACATCTTTGTCAGTGACATGGACAGTGGGATTGAGTGCACCCTCAGCAAGTCTGCCGACGACACCAAGCGGTGTGGGGCGGCTGACACGCTGGAGGGAAGGGAGGCCATCCAGAGGGACCTTGACAGGCCAGTGAGGTGGGCCCATGCCATCCTCATGAAGTTCAACAAGAACAATTGCAAGGTCCTCCGTCTGGGTCGGGGCAATGCCAAGCACTGTTATAGAGACAGAGTTGGGGTTGTTCAGTCTGGAGAAAAGAAGGGTCCAAGGAGACCTTACTGTGGCCTACCAGTATCTTAAGGGGGCCTACAAGAAAGCTGGTGAGGGACTTTTTAGGATGTTGGGTAATGGTAGGACTAGGGGGAATGGATTAAAACTAGAGATGGGTCATTTCAGAATGGATGCTAGGAAGAAGTTCTTCACCATGAGGGTGGTGAGACACTGGAACAGGTTGCCCAGAGAGGTGGTGTAAGCCCCATCCCTGGAAGTGTTCAAGGCCAGGCTGGATGGGGCTCTGAGCAACCTGATCTAGTGGGAGGTGTCCCTGCCCATGGCAGGGGGTTGGAACTAGAAGATCTTTAGGGTCCTTTCCAACCCTGACAATTCTATGATTCTATGTTTATTTGCTTTATTCCAATGTGTGTATTCTGGTTGTAAGGCTCGCAGTAGTTTTTCC
Organism: Rhinoptilus africanus; assembly: GCA_013400135.1. Classification (NCBI taxonomy): domain Eukaryota; kingdom Metazoa; phylum Chordata; class Aves; order Charadriiformes; family Glareolidae; genus Rhinoptilus; species Rhinoptilus africanus. Next base: position 347,097 of record VXBO01007958.1, read on the forward strand.
AACTCATAGTGGTTTCTCAGCCTATATGATTTCTTTTCTAAATTTTCCAGTTAAGAGTACTCATGAAAAAACCCTACAGTCACACGGAAAACCTTACAATTTAATTTTGGAAATGCTTACGTTACCAGTCCTTATTCAAACAAGAAGTCCCATTGGTGTAAATAAATACAGGATGTAGTATAGATAGAACTCTTGCTTTGTAACAGTTCACTCATAGGCCCCAGCTGTGTGTTTGCTCAGGGAAATAAAAGCAAAGTAAGAACTCTTATATTCCCTGGTGTGGCCTAAGTATTTTGCTAGAGCAAGCACAACTACAGCAGCATTCCTACTTTGCAACCTTTAAGTAGCCATCAACATGTTGACCTGAGGAAAGGCATTTATCACCTTCAAGGAGGTGCTCAGCTGCTCAAAAGATCAGGTCATAAATATTTAACTGTTCATAAGCACAAAATAACTGAAACCATACTATTATATACCTACAGGAATTACCATTACAGTGAATGCTCTTATTAGAGGTGGATGGAGTGAGTGCCTGAGAGGAAATTTTTCTGCCCACTAGACATCAGAATTGTCACTGAATGCAAATGCAGAGTTTGAACCTGAGACGGCAGAATTTCCAATGGGGTTTCTGTGAAAATTTAAAGCATGAATATTCAAGAAGAGAACTTTTCAAAGTTAGCTGGTATGTTCGATGCTGAACCTTGAAAATCTGGAACATAGCAATCACAAATGTATGGTGAACCAAATCCATTGAAGCAGTTATCGACAAACTTAAACACACATGTTCATATCCATCCCTGGTAAGAACTAACATCCTAAGCTACATGAATATTGTGGATAGAAGCTGACCTGAAATAACAAAATAGACAAATGGTAAATATTCATTTTTAAAAGTACATCTAGTCATTCTTTCAACTTAAGGATAAGTTGGATGCTAAGCATTTGTAAGTAAATGCTAAATATTTGTAGCTCTTAAAGACACATAAAGATAAAATACAACCTGAAAGAATAAAGCAAAGCATTCTTCATAAAGTGGTGCAATCAGTAATATACTCATGATAACGTCTGCTACAGTATCTAACACAGATAATTTTTGAAAAGTTAAAAGCTTTATTTGCTTATTAACTCGTGGGTGCTTTTCTACACTTGTTATTTACCTAGAGGCTAGAAAAATAGAACAAAGCCAAGCCTTTATTTGCTTAGCAACCTATCAAGCAATTGCACAGAATTATTTTTAAGTAGGTCCAACAGCAGCTCTTTTGAGTTGCGTGTCAAGTTTTTGTTTACTTTGCTGTTACAGCAATAATAGCAAGGTGGGGTCTTATTCACTCAGTAGGTAGGACCCTAAAATTCTGAATGCTTCACTGTTTACCAAGTCACCGGACACATGAGTGCTGGGTTGGACCATGTTTACCCAAATCCTGGTCCACTGACAACTAGGTGTGGCTTTATTGGACTGTTACTCATACAGATTTGACAGAGAAGTTCAACGTCTTAGCTGCAGTGTTCTAAGGAAATTATAAAGACGTGCAGGGATGAACTAATACTTATTTATGGCGATACATATTAATTGGGAGTGTTTTGCTTATGGGAACTATATCTGGATGCAAAGACCAGAGGCCGGAAATTAACAGGCTGTGACAAAGAAAAAAAATATCTATTTGTGCTAACTTTGTGGGCAGCAGTTAAATAAAAGGAACATCTGTTTATCAAAAGCAATGTGCTGCTTCTAATTAAACTATCATCTTGCTTGATGCTACATTAGTAACTAGGGATGCAGAACACACCCTTAAACAGACAAACTTTAAGACTTCTCTCTCCAGTCTGCTATACTGTCAGAGAAAAAAAATACATTTCCTGTTTTATATTTTGAATAGGTGTTGTCTCATAATTGTAGTTGGAAGACTCAGAGAGACATTATGTAATGCAGTTCTTGCCGCAATGTATGTTTAAAGTTACAGCTTTATAACTTAAGGGAAAATTTAACTGAGTAGGAGTTTAGCTGTGGTGACCTTTAACCAAGGAAAGTTGTCATATTGTTTACAGTGATGAGAATTTGTACATACTTTGGAGAATGATGAACAGTTTGAAGTCCTCTAAGTATTCGTTATGATGATAAGGCCTGAGCCTTGGAAGTTATTACAGCTCTGAATGTCTCATGTCCTTCAGCTAAAATAGTTTCATGGCATGGCTGATCTATTCCAAAGGAATTATGACATTTCCAAGAAAAAAGGAAAATGGTTTTTTAATACTCATCATCTAAAGCAGTAAATCATGACATATTTTTTTTTCTTTTTTAATTCCTAGTATGCTTATTCATACAGAAGAAAAAAAGTTATGGAATCTGTGTTCTGTTCTCTAGCAGTATTTGGCAGGTAGGTGTGATTTTTGGAAAGATTTTAGAAGGCCTCTGTTTTGGCAAAGCTCATATAAAGTGACTACAGAACACAGTGAACAACCTTTTCCCCTTTCCTTCCTTCACCATGAGAAATATCCTGCATAGCCAAATCAACAATAACACAGAAGGTCATAATATATAACATATTTTAAGGGCCCTACACATCCAGGAATACAGTTTTCAACATGTTAGTAAAGTCATTAATTTTAACAATATGATATCCTGATGTCCTGATCTACATCTATTTCAATCTGCTTTGGAGGCTGGCTGCTTCCAACCCTACCCAAGCAACGGCAAATTCCCCTCCTGGGCCTCCTATTTTTACGAGAACATGTCTGTCTTGGAGTAACAGCTGTATATAAACCTCTGATTGTCTTTCGTGATGCTGTTGCTGTTTGTAATGACAGCATCCAACCAATACATCCAACACTTCCTTCAGTAGGGTCAACCCTTGGGATCTCAAGCAATTATTAGGTTTTCTTTGTCATATATGTGTCCATAGTCATGGTAATCAAGATACCATTTTCTACCCATGCTAGCATTCTTGGATTTATTTCCTGTTAAACCAACATCTGAATTTGTGTAGTTTCTCCATTTTTTTTTCTTTCAAGAAACCATAACCTGACACCTCTAAAGAACAGCTCACATAGCATTGAGAAATCCTTAATGCCCTCCGAACTATCTGGAGGAGATAGAAATGTACTGTGTAATGAGCAGGTATGAATAACCTTTCCTACTGACTTCAAAAATCCTTTCTCTGCAGCTGCTCTGGTAGTCACAGTCCATGCTTTATCAAACCTTACAGGCTTATTCAAACTCAGATTTTTTACTAGACTCTGTTGGTCTGTTTATATTTTTCAAATACTTCAGAACGGCTACCTGGAATCATAAAGTTTCTCCCATGCTTGTATTAAATTTACAAATCACACCTTCTTTTTTTTTCTTTTTTTTTTTTTTTCTTTAGTTTAAAAAGAATCTGCTTTCTTGGACACAGTTTTCAATTCAGTAACTGTGATAATATTCTTCTCCTATAAATATACCCTTCTCCTATAAAGGAAAGAGGAATATTAATAACGAATAAGGTGAAACTTTCCATGGTTAGGGATTAAGGCCAAAGTCATCATCTCTGTGAGTATACAGACAATTAATTATTAATTATTATTAATTATTAATGATGCATAAAGTACTGGCCTCCATCTCTGACGAAAGAAAGATACTATAGCCTGAAGTTGAAGTATCCATGGACAGTTTAGTTTTGAACTATCCAGTACATTAGCATTACCTTATTGCCTCGTTGAGGGCTTCAAGACAGCATTTTTGTTACAACTAACTCTCCATATATCTTTTGAACAACTTTGCATACTAATACTCCCAGGTTGCTAGTTTGATGACTTTGATTAGACACATCTTCTCTCTTTGCAGTTCATCACCCCAATAAATCTGTTTCCGTGTTATGTTAGGTTTTTTAGCTGGTCTATTTTTGCATTCAGAACACCATTTTTTGTTCTGGTACTATGTGCTGTTCAGAAATTACTCAGAGACAAGGAACTGAAGGATGTCTGCTTCATTAACTATCTCAGTTCTTACTAATATACATTGCATAATTTGAGTCCTTGCACAATATAACAATCCATTCTCACTGGCTTATGCCGGAGCTTTATAAAGGTGCTATTCCTCACAGGATGAGAATATATATATCTTTACTGAATATCTTGTAATGGAGAATTCACAAGGATGTAAACACAAGATTTGGAATACAAACTTACGTCATTTAGTTATTCCTAGAAATACACAATGGCAGCTCAGAATTGATAACTACCTGCTTATTCACTGTTTTCATAAAAGGAAATTTTACTTTTATTATATTGATCAAAAAACATCCTCTGGAAAGTGAGATTTGGATGGAAGGAAAGGTGAGAAAATATACTACAACGCTGAACTTCTAAATCTCACATGGTCCAAGAACTAGGCAGGTGATTGGTAGCATTGGAAATGGTAAAGTTTGAGATGGACCAGGTTAATAGCATAGTTTAGGAGAATGTTTTCATACGCAAAAGCCTGCCTACTTATTTTTCAAGGTATAAAATAGTAACTTGATTCTATAATATACATTTGCTTGCTTGCTTGCTTGCTTTTATTTCTCTTAATAGTGGGCTAATTTTTTTTTGGTACAGTATAAAATATATGTCGTTTGTGTCATGCCTATTAAGCTGAGCAGCAAAAGTGGGGCTAGCAGACACACGATCACAGAAGACATGTAAAATTCACATCTCAGTTCCCAAAGAGGGGTTCAACAGCAATATATTACCTTCCTCTTTCCACTTTCCTCCATACTTTGGTTTCCTTGGGAAGGAAATATAGGTGTACAGGCTAGAAACCACATCACGTTCCAGGCTCTGATCTGAATAGCTGCAGGACCAAGATTGTTGGGAAAGGTGTGGAGCGTACTTCAGGCTAGATACAGACAAAGAAAGGTTCCAAGCAGTTCAACAGCAACTGAGATGAAATGCTTCTTCTGGGAGGAAGGGATGAAGGAGAGACAGTTAAGCACAGTACACTACACAAATGCAAAAGTACAAGAAGCTGCACCAATGTATGGATCCTTATTATGTTTTTGTACACAAAGATGAGGAGAACAAAAGTAACGTGGGAGAAGACAGTGAATATTCTCAATAGACAGACAGCACTGCATACCATGAACTGTTTGCATGAATCAAAAAAACTCTTTGTTAACCTGTAAGCAATAGTATTGATTTAGCTCATAGAAAGACACGCTGCATGTAAGGCACCACATAAAACTCGATAGATAAAATTTCTGAACAAAAAATATTCTTTGCAACCTGAAATTTGAATTTGGAGGAGCATTTAGTGTTGCGGGTGTCACAGGGAATCACATACTGAAACACGTACTGAAACATATACTGAAAAACGTGTTGATGAATATGTTCTCACAGTGTTAAAGACAGAGCCGAAAAAGCCAAATCAAAAGCAACAGATGGCCAAACACTCTCACGTGAGGAAAGGAAACAGCATATTCAAAACAGACAGGAATTTACTTGAAAACATGATAATTGCTGTTCAAAGCTCAGGCTTGTACATTCGAGAATTACTGGTGTGCACCACCAATCCTCTTCCTGACGCTAGAAATGTATGGATCACTAAAAAAAGTAACCAAGGCAAGCGTAAGTAGAGAAAGAGTAGAACAGCTCCACTGAAACTCTCCCCATGCTATTTGTATTCTTGATGGAACGAGTCTGGTTCAGAGAGGTAAGTGTGTTCATGACACACCTGGAGAATATGAAGTGTTTGTTTAGCATTTAGTCTTACATAAAGGTAGAGAAAGCCACAGAACTTAGGCTCTGATTGATCTTTGGTGGAAAAAGAGATGTAGGACCTAACATCATATTTGCTTCAGGAATGCAGCAGCAGATCAAAAAAACCTAACTGCAGAGAGAAGCCTCACTAAAGAATTATTTAAAGACTGAAAAGAGTTTATAAACACAGAGCACACGACAGTTCTGTGCACAGGAAGCAAGCTTCTACGTAACATGCTTCAAGCTAACAGAAGACAGCTCTGAGGGCTCAGAGACCCTCATGCACGAGCTTTTCCTACCTACTGCTGCACATGTTCCTGTGTTTCAAGTGAAAAGTTAGTAACACTTAGTGGTAAAGACAGAGATATCCTTGTGTGCTGTCATGGCTTTCACAATGAAAGGTCTTGCCCTATCTCTGAGAGAGAGTCGGACAAGACCCACACCTAAAAACCAGTACAATGTCTCAGCAGTTAGAGCATTGACTGGACTGCACGGTCTTTTTATTTGGTTTGGTGTTTTTTACTGGGGGTTGCTCCTTGTTATTTTGTTTTTTTTTCTTCAGGTTTTGAACTATAACAGTTACAGATCTTTGGCAGACAAAATAAATGTTTATGCAAGAGGAGCAGAGTCCCTGCTTTAGAGTTTGGGCAATAGAAGGTCTTACCTCACCTCTTTTAGAAATGGCAGGCATTGACATGACTTCCGCTTGCCTGTGGAGGTCTGACAACTGTTTCAAAGTATACTATTATCAGCTATTATTAGAAGATGTGAAACTGATTCCACAAAGTTATCACTAAGCAAAAACTGTCTATTTTACGCTGGAGTTTTGCAAAAGCTCAAGCAGGAATTTGGAGACAATCTCTACAGTGATATACACAAGGTATGTCTGGATAAATCAAATGAAAATGAATTTCAGTAATGTGGTAGGTGACTGCATTTTCAGTACCCAAAATAAACATAGAATCATAGAACTGTCAGGTTCGGAAGGGACCTTAAAGATCATCTAGCTTCAACCCCCCTGCCATGGGCAGGGACACCTCCCACTAGATCAGGTTGCTCAGAGCCCCATCCAGCCTGGCCTTAAAAACTTCCAGGGATGGGGCTTACACCACCTCTCTGGGCAACCTGTTCCAGTGCCTCACCACCCTCATGGTGAAGAACTTCTTCCTAACGTCCATTCTGAAATGACCCATGTCTAGTTTTAATCCTTTCCCCCTAGTCCCACCATTACCTGACATCCTAAAAAGTCCCTCACTAGCTTTCTTGTAGGCCCCCTTAAGATACTGGTAGGCCACAATGAGGTCTCCTTGGACCCTTCTTTTCTCCAGACTGAACAGCTCCAACTCTCTCAGTCTGTCTTCGTAGGAGAGGTGCTCCAGCCCTCTCATCATCCTCGTGACCCTCCTCTGGACAGGTTCCAGCACGTCCATATCTTTCTTATAGTAAGGGCTCCAGAACTGGACACAGTACTCCAGGTGGGGTCTCCTGAGAGTGGAGGAGAGGGGGAGAATCCCCTACCTCGCCCTGCTGGCCACGCTGGCCTGATGCAGCCCAGGATACGATTGGCTTTCTGGGCCGCAAGTGCACACTGACGGCTCATATTAAGCCTCTTGTCCACCAGTACCCCCAATTCCTTTTCTTCAGGGCTGCTCTCAAGCCAGTTGAAGCTTAGAAATGCAATTGTGTGCATTCCTTTAAAAGCAATACATTTCTATGCATTAGTAATGGACTGAAATGTACAGAAAAGTATGAGCTTAAAACTGTACTAACCAACATATCAGTGATAAAAAAAAAATACTCATACACTCAGCACAATAATTGCAATAATTTATCCTCCAGTGTATTGAATGTGCTTTTATGATGGGATAATATTGTGTTATGTATTTATAACTTTTGATACAGTTAAGCGATGAAAATATTTTAGTTATTTTTTATAATGCAAAAACATTTTTAGCATGATCGGTGGTGGTTGTTGTTAATGTCAAAATTACCACTGAGCAACCACACAGCCAAAGTTACTACAACTAAGAAACCCTGCAAGCAGACATCTTCAAAGTGCACCACCAAATTTTGTACCTCAGGAGGATGCATCAGCTAATTTTTTAACCTTGATTTATTGACTAAAACAGTGATATATAGTAGGTGAACATTTTCAGTAATGCTAGTAGTTTCATCTTTTACAACTGGTGTGTGTTTTAAACAAAACTGCAAATAAATTACAGCTTAAAATGTACTTGGCTGTACTAACTACTGTTTCTCAAAAGCAAAAGTGAAGATAAGGTAGACTTCAACTCAGTTATCCATCATGCTTAACTTTGTCCCTCAAATAATTCTGTCCTATTCAGCAAAGCAGTATACATTTCTCCTGTCAAGTGATACACTTAAATGTTAACCATGTGCTCTCTGAAACATTAACCCCGTGAATGTCTTCTTTGGGTTTGCATCTACTACAAATGAATCTGAGAAAGATTAATGACAGTATTTAAAAAAAAGTATACTAAAAAATGCAAGTAATTTCAACTACTTTCAGCTGTGAAGAGGTACGTATGTAGTCAGCCAGCTGTGTCTGCTCATAGCAGGGGCAGGGAAAGAGAGAAATGGCAATTCATTCCATCCATGGTAGACACTTATCTTCAGATGGGATGAATCACCCTTTGGGAGTATCTACCTCTCTTCGTTTACTACAGAAGTGCAGATGACTAGCCTAGACTCAATGCCTAAATTTAGATTGCTAAAATTAGATGGGATGCGTTCCACTTTCATTCATCCATTTAATTAATCCAGTAAAAAGAATGATGTAGTAGTTGTACTGGAAAAAAAGTAGTGTAATTTTGTTGAAAGCTGTGATAATACTGTCCTGCCTTGAACAGTCTGGAGTTTAAGTAATGTGTGGGTGAAATGAAGTATCATCACCATTTTACACACAGGGAATTCAGGATGCAGGAATACTATATGAATCACTCTAACTTACACTAAAACTTTGTGTCAGAGTAAAAAGATGGTGATAGCCTGTTAAGCAGCACAGAAAACATTCATCAGTTTTTCAGCAGAGCCCTTGTATTCCAGTTCACAAATAGACTTCATATACAATGTAAAATTCTTTTCTGTTATAAACATACTCGCAATGGCTTGGACCAGAGCTATCTAAATGATCACTAATCTCTCAGCATTTGTTAAAGTGCTTAGAGTCAGCCTAAGATCTCGAGACTGCACTTGAATGCCAGAAGCCTGATGACACCAGGAAATCCACTGTGTTGCATTTACAGAAGCAAAAATTGCTGTACAGACTAACATGTATTTATTCTAAAGCTACCTGTGGCAAAAAAGAAGCTTTTACGTTTTCATGGGTTTGGAAAACATGGTGTTATGCTTTCATATTTGAAAAAAGGGAGTTATCTAACTATGTTTTACATTTAACCTTTGGCAATAGATAGATGTTATTAATCACAGATATTTAACACTGGGAAAACAGCTTCCTGAATCTTAGTCATTACCCCTTGAGAATGAGTCTGGTAAATTCATAACATAATGAAGTCCTATAAGACAAGGCTATAGCTATTAAAGAAATACTGTTCTTTGGAATACTATTTGGAACTAGTGAAAATTACTCTATTTTAAATTGTATTTTGTCTGTTTTAGAATCTTTGTTCCAGTTATTAATACTGAACAATGTTAAGGCAGTGAATTCAAGAAAAAATTGATACAAAATAAACTAAGGCCTTTTGAGTTAAATGGGAGATTTACAACAAATCCTAAGTACTGCACTGACACAGTCCCACTTCAGAATAATTATAATACCTGTCCCATTCCTCCTCTTATTCACGTGTGTGTATATATGAGTTAGTGTGTGTTTGTATGTAAGTGTACATACACTTGTATGTAAGTGAATGAGCTTTAGGCAAACTATACATGCCAATTCCAAGCTCAATGAACTCCAGTAAGCACAATTTCATTCCTTTCAGGAGAGAAGTGAGGAGTGCCAGACACTTTCCTGCTATCCTATATAGAATATATTTCGGAATATTAGTGAAATATTCAACTTAAGCTGTTACATATAATAGAGGTAATCAACAGGTGTGTGAAGACATTTTGGCCTTACTCATGTGCATCCTTACTTTGGTCTGCTACACACCATACTAACAAGGCTGCTGCATGCTATATTGATGAAAAGTTAAAAAAAAGAAATATTTTTCTCCTCAGATACACAATTTTACAACCTATTCTGTTTCATTTTAGTCTTTTTTTTTTTTTTTGGTACAAATTGTTCACAGTAAGCATGACTTGCATAGATTATCAAAATATCAACATATGGAAACATTGTATTAATGCCTGATTTTAAGAGCAAATGATCATAGATTTTTATAGGGGCTGCATTATCAAATGAAATACAACAGGTCTCTTTTGGTTAGTGTAATGGTAGAAATATATCTGGACTGCATTTACCTGCAAAAATCCATATTGTTTTTTCACCAGTGATATCCAGAACCTTTTCTGCCAGTATGTCAAACAATTTGGTTAAAACAAGATTAGTAACAAAATGACAGTGACACAGTGTACATTGCCAGTCTGAATCTTTTCTTTGTGTTGTCTATGAGTATCTGAATATTCAGAATGCATAAGGTCAAAGAGTTGCATTTTGGCAGACAGCTTGTGTAAACCACTGGATCATTTGCAGAGTGGCATTAAAACACATTTACGATGGAGCCACAGGCAATCTTTCATCAAACCTAATACATGCCGCTAAAAGCACTATCTTGAAAACCATCTAATAACAATCAACTTGGTCGATAAGGCTTACTTTTACTCAAAAACTAGTTAGAACACATTTATTACAGTGACAGTTGGCTATAATCATAATAGTCCTGTGTTTGTGCCTGTTACACTAGTGGTCCTTATCATTGCTTGGCATTTATTCTTTACTCTGCTACGTAGCCGATCTAACTAACGATACTGTCTCCGATTTCTTTGATCTTTTTTGTCATCTTTTTTTTTTTTTTTTGCAACATCTACATTACCACAGACAGCTGTTTTTCTAAAAGAAGAATCACAAACATTCTGTGTATTTTTCTAGCCTCATGAACTTTGTCACTCAAAATGAAATAAAATAAACATCTATACTCTTAAAGATGCAGTGTATTTTCTTGTTCAAGCCAAACATGAAGGTGTAGGATTTTTGGTGTTATTTCTACCTCTCTTGGTCTTATGTTAGCTCAAGTATGCTACTTAATCTTTTTAATATAATTTTGATATATTAATGTATAACATTGCGTAGTTGAATAAAATATTATTTCTCATGCATTTGGTTCCAATATTCTTACAATGTGGTAGCAATTTTACATTTCAGAATATACCATCTGTTTCTCCTCTTTTGTTTTGAGAGTCCAGTTTATGCAGCCACACATACCAAAACTGCAAATCCAACTTTGTACCAATAAGACCTTGATACCCTGATAGACTCAGATACTCTTTTTTGTCAATTTGTTCTTGCTTTCACTAACACTGTAATAAAGTCATATCTTTTAGGTACCAGAAAAATGTTTCACCTCTTCGAATTTTACCAACAGAACAGAACTATTTCAGATCATCTATCAAAAGCAATTTTTACATGTGTAAATCACGGGTGGCTTCAGTGAGAGTGAACACTCCTGGATAAACATCATTTTAGGTGAAAGCAGCCAGTAAATCCACCAGTTACTGGTGATGCTATTATGGTTATTAAATTCCACAGTAAAGGTGGGCAGATATTTAAATAATCCCTGTATTGGAAGAAATTAAACTAATAGTGATCAAGAAAGTAAACAAATCATGAATTTCCAAGAGAATACAGATATGTAAGATGAACCGAACAGAAAAAACTACCAACTCTTTCATAGCGTCTCTTCTCATCATATTATAGCACTATTGGTTCAGTTTTGGCAGATTTGAATGTTCTGGGATCTACACAGTTTCCTTAGGAACCTGGGCTGCAGAAACACCCTATACCCAGGGCAGATGGATACTTGTGTTCCACTCCAAGTTAACATTCCCTTTTGGACTAGTATTTGCAGAATAAATATTGCAAGACCAAGATGACTGTGCTATCTAGGGATTTATACAACTTCTGCACTAAGCTTCAAGCTTCACTCTTCATTTGTTCATTGTTCTTTGTTCATTTTTCCCTATCTACAATGGCTACCTTAATGCCATTTTTCTCAAAGTTTTCAACTACAAGAGGGCCAACTGCAGCATTTTTCTTCCAAAAGATCCATTAAATGAAAAAAGGCTCCCTCAGTGCTGAGACTTCTGAAATCAGAAATATGTATACTAGTGTTATAATCCATCTTTGTTATGCTCTACATCGAATTCTTACTTGCTCATAAGTGAGCCTTTTTGGGTTACATCTGATTGCTCTATTTCCCCACACATAGTATACTGTGGGATATATATTTTCAAATTGGTAAGAGTACAAAGAAAAATCCATGAAAAGTTAGCTGAGGGGTAAAAAACATGACTGACAATAATAGATTTAAAATAGCAATCTATTTAGCTTATCAGAAAGAAGTTGGACAGAAAAGATGCCTGTAATGTGCAAAAAGTACATTGATAGATGATATTAACTATANTAGAGACATTTGTAGGGGATCACAATCAACCAAAAATCTATAGCCTTTCTATCCTCCACTCCCCCCTTAAAACAAGCTTTCAATTTGGCTTAAGAAAAGATGAATTTTCACTTTAGATCTTTACTGCCTGACAACACTCCTGAACAAGGAGCCACTTTCCTTACTTAGTGTAAAGGACATCTACATCCTAATTTCTCCCCGACAACTGTGACAGCTGTGG